>JARQZK010003853.1:0-20000 GCA_030704885.1 Cynegetis impunctata
CTATTTCTTCCAAACCTTCCGCAAGAAACTTCATTCCAAAATGTTGAAATCATAACCGTTGAAGTGACACAAAAAAAGACAAAGGCAAATATGTCTCTTTCCTGTATGTATAAGACAGGCGTTCTGCTTGAGTAATGGGGATCATTCATTTTATATGAAAATTAGTGTATTTGTTATGAAGGAACGCCTTGAAACAAATGAGTTACGTTTACCGTACGCCACTGACAGACCTGGCGCAGTGCAGCGGTGCAATGTAATACACTCGGTATCCATCCAATATTGGCAATGGCATCTTTGCCAGGGGCTACTGGCTCTTATCTCAGAACCTGTCTTCTTTTATTGGACCAGGATATGTAATGGTGTATAAAGAATAATAGAGTATATATTTCCGAATAATGGTGTATGCATATCTCGCATTGATTGTACTATTCGCTTGGAAATAGAGAGAATATCCAGAGAATTGCTGGAAATTCATGGATAAATAGTTACTGAATATTGAGCATATTTATCTGTAGTCAAAATTTTCTTTAACTTTATTATTCGTATTTTGTTTAAAATTGATTGATTATGTTGACATATTTTTCATCATTTTCATATTATAATTGAATTGGAAATAACTTATCGTCATTTTAGTTTCTCATCATTAAGTACAGTGTAATATTTTTTTTAGATTCTATACATCTATAGAAATTATGTTTCGGTAAGTTTCTCATGTGAATTTCCTTTCAAAATAACTAAAAACTGTCAGTCGAGATGATCGAGATACAATTTTACGACAATCTTTCATTTGTCATATTTTTCATTATTCACTGCCACTTTTGTACCTATCATTATACCGGGTGTAAATGAGTGATGGGCCACTCCTATAACTTTTTAATGGATTCTTCGATTTTATTGAAATTTGGGTGGTTTATCTCAGACATAATTTCGAGTTTTTTCACATACAAAATCAATATGGCTGACTTCCGGTTTCAAAGAAAACGATATAAAAATTAAAAATTCGAATAGAACACCCTGTATATTTTTATAAATTTTAATTCTGAGGCTTCAAATACATACATTCCATCTGTCAATTTTTTTTTCATATTTCGTAAACAGGGTCGGTCTCAGGAGCAAAGGGAACTAATAAGAATAAGATTTTTAATAATTACTTCGTTATTTAGGAATTGAGAAAACTGATGTGTGAATCATTTTGAAGGAATTTGAAGGAGCTTTTTGATATACAGGGTGGCCAATGTATGTTTCTATTTAAAAAACTGTGTTTGGATTCGAAAAAGAATTTAATCGTTAACAAACTTCACGAAAATGAATTTTTTGAAAAATTATTACTTCGGGCGATATTTTAAATCAATTATCTATGTATAAACGACGTCGCAGTCATCTACGAAAAAAATGAAAAACAAAACTGAAACGGCGCTAGAATTTATATTTGACAGATGAAATTTATGTATTTGAAGCCTGAGAATTAAAATATGTAAAATATATAAGTTGTTTCATTTGAATTTTCAATTTTTATATCGTTTTCTGTGAAACTGGAAGTCAACTAAACTGATTTTGTATGTGAAAAAATTCAAAATTATATCAGAGATAAACCACCCAAATTTCAATAAAATCGAAGAATCCATTAAAAAGTTATAGGGGTGGCCCATCACTCATTTACACCCGGTATATAATATATTTTTTTGCTCAAAATATATATGTTGAAAGATGTTTCTAGTACCCTATAGAAAGAAACAATTTTGACTTCAATGACAAAGATTTTAAACATAAAATATAAACTCGGATTTAGACTCTGATAAATTATTTATTCATTCTTATGGACCAAATTTGAAAAATCACAATTTTTGAGAACTGGGTGTGTTGAATAATTCCTTTATTCTAATTATGACTATTAATCAATTGTGCCCTTGCGAATGGCCCCTGACAATTTTGTTTCAGAATGTGTTATTATTTCCTAGCTTCTTTTAAATAGTTTATGCAGCATTTGATTGGCTATGTTCTATAATGTAGCTTTGAATGAACTATGCTGATGAGGCCTCATATAATTAAAGCTGCTGTTTGCTAGTCTTGGGATATAAAAAATCCCTGAAATTCAAATAAAATTTCATCATAAATGGAGCTGTGCCTTAATGTGTCAATTTAATTTAGTATTGATATTTCTAATTTGTTTATATTTTTTTGATGAGGTTATGTAGCATTTACTTAAACGTTCTACGAAATAGCTCAGAATAAATTACACTGATGAAGCTTGTTTAGAATGAAAGATCCACCTGTCTTTTTTATGATACAATAAAACAATGAAATTCAAATTTACGTTTTCATCCTGGATGAAGACGCTGTCAAAATTGAACAATTGCCTTGCAACTCCGTTATAAAATTGGATATTTTCATTTCTTTTTCAGCTTAAACAACATCTGAATAGATAAATTCAATGAATTACTTATGAATAAGATTAGGCACACTAACGACTCCTGATTTAATTCAAATTCTTTTCTGTTACACCTAACTGTAGCAATTTGCAAAAATAGTTATTTATGTACCAAGTGCGTTATATAGATCCTAACGCCCATCGGGCGTTAGGATTTATATAACGTATCCGATATCTAGTAACGCACGTGGTGCATACAAGATTTAATTTTTCACGAAAAAATTATTTTATTATAATGAAAAATCGATTTTAAAATCGGTTCATTGCTATACTTTCCATTTTCCTTCTCATAGTAGGCATGTCATTTGTTGATATTTTGAAGTTTGTGAATATTTTTGTCATCATATTTAGTGAATGTCATTGCTGATTTCTATGTGTAGCCTTATAGGAATAATGAAAATGAAAATGAATTTACCCAAGAATATCATAGAAAATGCAGCCAAAGCTGCGAATAATTCATTGCCGGAGAAATCCAGAGTCGTATACGACTATGAAGTATTTAATCAATGGAAGTTGCTTCATTTATCCTCGTACAATTAGCGGTCGTTATGATCCATTATGCCCGCTCATTACGCCCTAGAGCATAACGAGCATTTGTAGCAACCGTATCTAAGGTAAAATCAACAAATACCTAATATACAAGTGAAAAATAAAATAATGTTGTATCATAGATGATACGTCACAATCTGTCAATTCTTAAATTAACTTAAAACTCTTAATTATTTCAATTAGGTTGAGATTCTGTTGCATCAGATCGAATAAATTTGATAGATACGCTCCTTATATCATTTTTAACATCTAAACTGTTTCTTGTCCTTCAGTCTAACCCCGAGCATTTTCCCCGTCATATAGAAAATCCCAGCAGTGAAATTAATAACGCAGCCCTAATTTCTGCTGATGCACAGAATTCTGAAAGCCGGTCGGACGATTCAGAAAGTTAAAAGCTTGCTAAGCTATCAGTATTTGGCCTGTCAGATGAAACTTCGGTTGCTAACGATGTCTGTCTCAGCCTTCTTACCAATGTGATACATTCATAGGCGTAGGAAATCAACGGGCATAAGGTGATTTATGAATTATGACGATATTTTGAAATAAGAAATATTGCTAATGTCAAAATGATGTTATCGTACTAGAATATTAAATTTCTGATAGGTATCTTAAGAGATAAGATATTATTGATGTAGTTATCTCGAGTTATCCTATAAAATATATAACTTTCATTGATAACATAAATCGTACCCAATATTACATTGCCTGCAAAACAAAATCTCCATAGTTATGTATTTTATGATTTCGATTACAAATCAGTTGGAAAAAAGAATAATAAACAATATGAATAACCAAAAAAGGACGCAATCTGCTATAATTTAATTTACATTGTTGGCCTTTTTATAATCAGAAGAATTTTTTTAAAAATATTAATCAAACTACAAATAGTGTATATAATAAATCTAAAATAGTTTCATATAGGTACCCATTTAATGAAATTTCATTGTTCATCAAGACATGAATAGTCTAAAAGTTTTCAGAAGATTAAAACCGACGGCTACCTTAGTGTAACTTATGTTAAGCTAATTTCCTAAATCTACTTCAGTAATGACTGGAAACTATAAAATATGAAAGGCAACCTGAACGACAGATTGAAATTTGAAAAATTTAATCCAATAGCTTACTTAAGAAATAAGGTTATAAAATTGGCGCAGGCGTAGTTCCAGACAAAGCAAATGAAACAAAATTTTTGTTCTGAAAAGCGCACTTTTGATTCAAATTTCGAAGAGGATTGACACATCATTTGCTTTTTAAGATTAACATCCGTTTTTTAGAATGATCCATATGTCGCTATCAAAGAAATATCTGTGAACTTATATACTGAAAGTCCCAGCAAGAGTAGTACTACTATTTACTACGATATTGCAATAAATAATATAACTTTTATTCGGATAATCCTGTATAAACATTCGTTAATTATATTAAATTATTTGATTCATAGGGAGTCACCTAAGCACAGCTTGTGTTGTGAACTGCCTATGGAATGTTAACAATTATGTTCATTATTCTAGGTTAACATAAAATTTAATTCCCATATACAAACACATACAAACATACCAGATATTATACAACAAATTAATTATTAATAATTGATTGATTGATAATTGAAGAATTAGATAATTTAGGAAGAAGGACTGTCAGTCAAAAAGTTTTTCGAATCTTTCATAGTTATTGTATATGTATTTTTTAATCTCTTTTTTAAATCTGCATTTATTTTTTAGATGTTTCAGATGTATAGGTAATATATTCACTAATTTTGGTCCGTAGTAAGAAATGAATTTCTGTGTTTGACTCTTAGTACAAAGAGGAATCTGAATGGCCTGGTTGGCAGTAGCTCTAGTATAATACAAATGGGTACTATAAGTTAATGGTGAATTAAGAATCCATAGTATACTATGATACACATACAGCTTTCTAATATTGAATAAACCTGATTCTAAGTAGAGTGATGTGGTGGGATATCTGCGATTTTTTAAAAAAATAATTTTAATTATGGTGTTTTGAGTAACTTGAATGTTATTCATGGTAGATTTACCTATGCCACCCCAAATTATGATGCAATATCTTATTATCGACTCAGCCAAGGCATCGTAAAACATGAGTAGTAATCTTTTGTTAGCAATATTTCTTAATTGGTAGAATTTGTAAATTAATTTATTCAATCTCTTCACAGTATACTGTACATGTTCAGTCCAGCGAAGATACTGGTCCACCATAATTCCAAGATATTTTATGTATTCAACCTTTTCAATTTCTGAACAAGCACAGTGTATGTTATTGCACCCACTGTGGTGAATTTTGAGTAATTTGTTCACTGGCTGATCTCTAGCAGTAGCAGTAAAAGTAATATGTTTTGTTTTCTCAATATTTAAACTGAGTAAGCTTTCACTCAACCAGTTATGGTAGACTTTGAGTTCATTTTTTGCGGTTTCATAGAGTTCATCCCAAGAGTCATGAATAAAGGTTATGGCTGTATCATCTGCATATGATGGGAATGATAGGAATATGACGATGAGATATATCAATAATCTGAATAATTCTCTGTGGGGAAAATTTATGAAATTGGAGGAACAATTGATTTCAAGTATTGCTTTTTTGAGACTTTAAAGATCAATAACCATCTCAATTGTCTTAAAAAAGCAATTCGTTCTTACAATTTTATAAAATCTCTCCACAGGGAGTTATTTGGGTTATCAATCTTCCGCAGTACAATAATCATCTTCAAGTTGTCTGATGAAATAAAGTAAATAACCACAAAGTTATATTGTTTGTCAAACTTTCTAATTGTCGAAAGAGAAGAAAAATTTAATCGTAGGGGTACATTCTAGCATCATTCCTACCAAAAAAAAGACAATTGAATTTCATTTGGAACCTCTGTTGGAAGCTGACTTGATAATTTACAATATTGAATTTTTCCATAGATCATTTAGTTTCTATATTCTCTCATATAGGTGTGAGTAAGATGTATGAATAATTTAAAAACAGAGATGAGTTGAAAATAGTAAATTTATTAAAGGATAATTGTAAAAATGAATCCTTCTGAATATAATAAAAGTAGAATAACTAACATAATCTATGAAATTTTTATATAGCAATAAATAGCTAGGCGTCAATATTTTTGTGAAATAGTTCACAATAAAATATATTTCTATTTTTCAATCACTATTCAAAAAACTATGAACTTGCCGAAATGATACTTTGGAAAGAGAAAAACTCATTCCAACTTTGATATAATTTTTATTGCTTGATGGCCATAAATATAGTAACAAGATACAAATTTACCAGAACTTATTAACAAGTTACTTTCCATGAAAACAACTTCAAAAACCACGACAACTCATTCATCATCTTCGAGTGTATCCAGGAAGAGTACACGGAAGCTGCTCCCGAGAATGTCGCAAGTTTTCCTCACGTTGCTAGAGTTTACCTCCTCGAAAATTAGAAATTTGCACGCTGCGGAAATACTTTATGCAGAAACGAGAAACTATATAGGAACGCAGCGGACTTTCCGAACTTGGAAAGTGGTAGCGCACTTGAAAGTTTCGCTCCTTTTAATACGACTCCATTTCCGGCTGATGAATCGAATTAATATGTGGAATTTTCGCAAACGAGCTCCAGGATTCCAAGTCGTGGGTTGGCGAATTTGCGACAAGAAACGGAAATAACGATCTCAAAATATGGACGATAAAGGTTTACTGCGATATAGGTTTACTGCTTCTTATATGGTTGGCTTTGAATTTGGTTGTTATGGAAACCTAGAATTTGATAGGATGCAGAGGTTTTAATTATCTATGTCGAACACTGTTTTTTCGGTAACGGTGTAGAACTTCAAATCAGTTAGCACCTTCCTTGCTGTTGTGAGGATAATATAGATTTATTGCTTCATCCATAGTTGGCGTTGAATTTGGTTGTTAGAAGGGGTGTAACGGTTTATCTCATGTATGTCGAAATTGTGCATTTCTAACCATACATGAAATTATATGCGTTGAAATTTTGAATAAAGCGTCTAAGTTAATATACTTAGAGCGTGTTTTATTAGTTGTGTATGTAACAATTCCGGAAATTATTGTATTTTGGACAAATAGACAATATTCGAGCACGAAAAAGCAAGTTTTCGTCATGTTGTGTACAGGCTGTCCCATTTTCGATGTCCTTACGGGGTAACTCGTTTATTTTTAAAGATAGAGATTTGCGGTTTTCGCGAACGTTGGCTACTTTTTTGTGCATCTTACGATACCGTAAACAAAATTTTCATAGCTTGCTTCGTTTTTGAGATACAGGGCGAAGATGAAAATATTGCATTTTGGTCCCCCTCTTGTATCACAGCTGTCTTTTAATTTGAAGGAGAAGTGAAAACTGTCATTTATACAATTTTTTACGTAAAATCCAGTGGCGTAGTCAGATTTTCGAAATGAGCTGTCATTGTTTAGATATAACCCATTGTTATAATGTTTTAAATGGAACACTATATATTTTTCCATATTCAAAACACAAATGTTTCGCGATGTTCAAAAATATATAATACTTATATGAAATTCTAAATATTATTCCTGTATTTAGATAATTTTCTTTTTTTTTATATTAAGTCAAGACAAATATCACTTTGATAGATCGTTCGGCGCAATAAACAAAAATATCACTTCCATTTATATAGGTTAGAATGAAAAGTATTCATTAAAAAAATATTATTCCATATAAGTTACTAAACAGAGATGCATTTAATAATTATTATAAAAAAAATAGTAACAGTCTTGATAATGAGTTCATAACTCGAAACATGTCGACTTTTCGTTACTGCTAATTACAGTATCTGAATATTTTTTATATTGTGAAACATAAACCAAGTGTTTTTATTTTAAAATTAATACTTTAGAAACTTATATGTTACACTGCTACAAAAGGAGTTCTATTATTTTTCTGTTGAAAATGTTTTGTGAATATTGTTCAAATTACTGCCCATTCTGTTGAAGACACAGACGACATCTTCTGAAGATAGCACCAATCAACCACAGTTAAAACACACAGTTAAGTCTTATATCTAAGTGTTCGAAAGCTTCTCTCGAGGCATTCATAAGTGCATCTCGATTTTCGAGCTGCGTGTGGTTTATTTTATTTTTTATATAGCCCCAATGAAGAAATCAAATATAGATAAGTCAGGGGACCTTGGTTGCCAGTTTATGGAACTATTATTATCAATCCACTGGTTTTGGAATCTTTCATTAGGATAAACCTTTTCTATATTGAACCAACGGAATTGCGTCAAGTAGTTCAGAAAGAAAATACATTAAAACTTTAATGTATCTTGTTTCGTTTTAGGAGGAAGATTAGCCTACGGCATTTTCGACGGTAACTTGAATCACCAAAGATATTTGGAAATTTTGGATGATTTTCTTTCTGAACTACTTGACGAAATTCCGAGAGAAGTTTTCGAATACTTAGGTACTTATAAGACTTTTGTTGTAACTGTGGTGGATTGGCGCTATCTTCAGAAGATGTGTCTCCAACAGAATGGGCAGTAATTTGAACAATATTCACAAAACATTTTCAACAGAAAAATAATAGAACTTTGTTTTGTAGCAGTGTTACATATAAGTTTCTATTTTTGTTATAATAATTTATTAAATGCATCTCTGTTTAGTAACTTATATGAAATAATATATTTTTAATGAATACTTTTCATTTTAACCTATATAAATGGAAGTGATATTTTTATTCATTGCTCCGAACGATCTATCAAAGTGATATTTGTCTTGACTTGCCATAAAAAAAAGAAAATTATCTAAATACAGGGATAATACTTAGAATTTTATATAAGTATTAAATATTTTTGAAAAGCGGAAAACATTTGTGTTTTGAATATGGAAAAATATACAGAGTGTTCCATTTAAAAAATTATAACATTGGGTTATATCTAAACAATGACAGCTCATTTCGAAAATCTGACTACGCCACTGGATTCTACGTAAAAAATTGTATGAAAGGCAGTTTTTACTTCTCCTTTAAGTTAAAAGACAGCTGTGATACAGGAGGGGGATCAAAATGCAATATTTTCAACTTCGCCCTGTATCTCAAAAACGAAGCAAGCTATGAAAATTTTGTTCACGGTATCGTAAGATTCAAAAAAAAGTAGCCAACGTTCGCGAAAACCGCAAATCTCTATCTTTAAAAATAAGCGAGTTACCCTGTAAGGACATCGAAAATGGGACAGCCTGTTCACTGTTTATCCGTTAATGGTGTAGAACCTCAAACCAATAAAGCACCTTTCTCAATAATATTTATTTGTACAACAAAATTTGGTACATCCCATTTCTTGTTTATATTAAATTTCACATTGAAATTCGAACAATTGCTAACACTAAATGGAGTTGATTTGATTAAAATACTTGATATATTCAAATGACTGCTGTGGACTTCAATATATTCAGGTAAGGTTACTGTTGCTACATGGAAGTAAAAACAAAGTAAGATTACTTTTTTCCTATAATTGTGATTGTTGTTTGAAATTAACTTTAGCATTAGAGGGATTTCATCGTCTGTTTCCCTAATAAATTTGTTGATCTTGTTAATGTTGAATAGGTAAAGTTTAATTTCAATAATCTATTCTCTCTATGTAAAATACGGAAATCTTCATTAAATGAATGATTCTCATCCAGCAAATTTATTGAAATAATTAGAATGTCTTTTATTATTTACGATGCAGCGCTCATGTTCATTAATTCTTTTTCCGAAATTTCTATGTGTTCTATCTATATAAATTTTGTTACAAAATGTATGTATAATAATAGTGGATTGAAATTAAACTTTTGGGAAGCTCTAGAAGTTAACAGGTATAAGAATTCTGATCTGTTACTGAAACAACAAATTGGCTTAAATCATTCTCCACTCCTGAATATATTTAATACCTGATGTAGTTTGAGCAAGTTTTCTGGAAGGATTGCCTATCCTCCATCCTAATTTAATTTCTTGTGGTTATCGTTTTTCTCAAGGTACTAAAACTCTTTATGTAAAACTAAGATACCAAGATTTCAGTATCTCATTCTATCCGAAGAAGATACCGTGTGATGGAACGCCGCGTCATAGAGTTAAAAATAATAACCTTTGTCCACGACTGTACTATAAATCATTCATTATACGTGTGCTTCCTGTCCAATCCAATTATACCTATTATTCACTAGTGTGTATAATGGTTTATTATACACTGCATGACGTCACACTCAAAACGTATGTCCAAACTTGAGACTATCATTCACATTGTTAGGATAGTATTGTTATTAGATTTTCAGGTTTTATGTAACTAAGATAACTTTTAGGCAAATTATTAAACTAATATTTAATATAATGCCCAACTTATTGAATATTTACTCTAATAAATTATCTATTTCATTTTTATCAGAGTGAAAGAAAGGAATGGAATCGATGTCAAGTGAAATAGTTGACGTTTACGTGAGTATGCAGTTTTCAGAGAACACAGAAAATGTTATGTCAACGCTTTTGATAACTATTTTTATTGTTGAAAATGCAGATTATTACTAATTTTTTTGAGGAAGTCGTGGACAAAGTATAGTATTCTACTTGCACAAAATTACAATTTTTCACTCGGGAGAATTGCGACACTCGCTTGCAGCTCGTGTCGCAAACTTCACCCTCGTGAAAAATAGCAATCATTTTGTGCGCGTTGAATAATATACTATTAAAATAAAACATGTGTTTTTCTAATAATATTGTTATGAGTTTTAACCAACTAACGGCCACAACTATTCAAATTTGAAGAAAAATTTCATTACTGTAAGCTTTTTTCACACATTTTTCATTAAGCTTTTTAATCTCAGATTCTATCGGTTTAACCTCCGCTAGTTAGTAAATCATCTCGTTCGATGGGTTGTGTATTAGATTATTAGAATATCTAATCTTTCTCATTCTTATCAAACTTGTTCTTTCTCTGGTCATTATTATTTTCAATGTAGTGTAGCTGCAAGTTTCATATAGCTGGCATTCATTCATATTCTAAGCTGGATCTACATATCATTTTCTATATTCTACTTGCTGTTTTGGTGTTGATACCTTGGTCTTTGTGAATGATGGGGCGAAAGTGGTTTGCTCTAGTTGAAGTATTTTTTTGACAGATATCACATGTAGTTTGAAGCTCAATTTATGGTTCACTATTAATCCCAAATATTTCACATAGTTAGCTGGGTAGATTGGGATATTCCGAACCGCAGCATTGGCCACGTATTCATCAGTTTCTGGTGGAAGAACATAAAACCTGATTTCTATGGGTTCTAATCAAATCAAATTGAATCGAATATGCTTTATTGTCTTAAAATTTCATATTTTATTGACAAAGCGAAATCTTTAGGAAATAAATAATGTAAAACATAAAAATAAACACACACCAATCAAAAAATATACAAACTAACCAATTTTATACCTAGAAATAAAAATCACACATAAAAAATATGTACAAACTTCACAATAGAACCGAGAGTGTCAAATCCTCCTCAATCGAAGCTGATGCCTGTGTTATTCAATTTGGTCATATCGATCAATCAATGCTCTGAAGAGTAGTCCTCTATAGAGTAATAAGGCCTATCAAGAAAATGAGAATTATTTCGTTTCCGAAAATTGGTCAATGATAATTTTTTAGCTAAGACATGCACATGCTGTGAAAATTTGAGATTATTGTCGATAAAGAGGCCTAAAAATCTTTCAGGAATAGACCTGGGAGTTATCTTTATACAACAAGGCGACGGTTTTTTCAACATTGAAGCAAAGTAAGTTTGGTTTGATTCTCCACCATTTAATTCCAGCTAATGTTTTCTTTCTTAGGAACTGAAATGTATTGACTGCTCCAGCTAAACAATTTTTATGAGAAATGATCACTATCTCATCAGAAAACAGCAGCATATTTTCACTTTCATTAATTATGGGAGACTGATGTCTATAGACCAACAGTATATATTATATGGTAATGGTGAAAGTGAGACACCCTGAAGCAAACCTTTTGTGATATAAAATTTCTGGAGACTGTCTCTCCAATTTTCACCTGAATCCAACGGCCATTCTTGGATCACCTGAAATTTTTGAAATTGTCTGCATAATTAACTTTTCTTAACCGCTGAAGTTTTCTGGTAGTCATATACCATTCAATGCCATACAATGGTTCGTTCCATACAAATAAAAAAACTCTTCACATTTTAATCAAGTAGGTACCTACTGTGTAAACCTTCCAACCCCCTCCTCAATTAATATTGTAACACATGTTGTATCGGCTGATAGGATATTAAACCATCTCAACAAAAGAACCCTCATACAATGACGCGAAGAGAAATGAGAATGCAACACCAATATTTCATAGGGACCTGGCACAATGTATACCTAATAACGTGTCGAATTTGTGATGTTACGTCACCGGGTCGGGAACGGGGACTCTCGCAGTTCTTCTGTTGTGTGTGCTTTAATGCAGGATTGGATTACAGTCTTTAAAATAATTACTTTTAATTCATTTTTGAAAATTAATTGATCTTATCAGTCGTATTTTTCCCGAATGTTTTGTATCGAAGATGCGGGAGTAATTCTCATCCTTTTTAGACTTCCTAGACCACGATTTTTGATATATATATATATATATATATATATATATATATATATATATATATATATATATATATATATATATATATATATATTTGATCTAAATATATATATATATATATATATATTTATATATATATATATATATATATATAAAATCTCTTGATAATTATTAGCAATAACAGGCTGGTTGAATCTTAAAAAACTCGATTTAATTAATAAGTTGACGTTTCATTACGATATTGGTAATTGAAATTTCTTTGACATTTATTGATTCGAAAACATTTTTTGAAAAGACAAGGCTGCTTTGTCTTGCTAATTATTTATTATATGCTATTCAGTCTAATAATTAACATTCAAAAATAGTTATCATTAGATGGTAAGGGAAACCAAAGAAACCTTTACCTACGTAAGGTTTGAAAATAAAAATAATAGGGTACTATTTATTTAAACAATAAAGAAATTAGTCATGGGAAAACATTAAAAGATGTGGAGTAGAATTATCGGTATAGTACGTTTATATGGAAGCAGCCGTTGACACGTGTTTCGGGACTCTTTGGTCGTCATCAGAACGGCGTAGCTAAGTATTGGATTGAAAATTTGGAGATGAAAATAGTTTAATAAATAAAAATCCTCTGTTATGGAAGAAAATCACTTATTTGTGGTTTATTGTTTTGAACTCTCCGGTATGGGAGATTTGGTCAAACTTTGCCACGGAGGCGATTAATTCCATCCGAGAGATCTCAGAAAGAGTAAATTAATATTAAAAAAGAAAATTAGTTTTGGGAAAATATTAAACAAGTAAAGTAAAAATTATCGGTATAGTTCGTTTATATGGAAGTAGCCGTTTTTAATGAAATTTTTATAATAAAATCCTCTGTTATGGAAGAAAATCACTTATTTGTGGTTTATTGTTTGAACTCTCCGGTATGGGAGATTTGGTCAAACTTTGCCACGGAGGCGATTAATTCCATCCGAGAGATCTCAGAAAGCAAAGTGGCAAAGTTTGACCAAATCTCCCATACCGGAGAGTTCAAACAATAAACCACAAATAAGTTATTTTCTTCCATAACAGAGGATTTTATTTATTAAACTATTTTCATCTCCAAATTTTCAATCCAATACCTAGCTACGCCGTTCTGATGAGGACCAAAGAGTCCGAAACACGTGTCAACGGCTGCTTCCATATAAACGTACTATACCGATAATTCTACTCCACATCTTTAATGTTTTCCCATGACTAATTTCTTTGTTGTTAAATAAATAGTACCCTATTATTTTTATTTTCAAACATTACGTAGGTAAAGGTTTCTTTGGTTTCCCTTACCATCTAATGATAACTATTTTGAATGTTAATATTAGACTGAATAGCATATAATAAATAATTAGCAAGACAAAGCAGCCTTGTCTTTTCAAAAAAATTTTTTCGAATCAATAAATGTCAAAGAAATTTCAATTACCAATATCGTAATGAAACGTCAACTTATTAATTAAATCGAGTTTTTTAAGATTCAACCAGCCTGTTATTGCTAATAATTATCAAGAGATTAAAAATAAATCACAGGCAACAACAATTCGAATAAATATATATATATATATATATATATATATATATATATATATATATATATATATATATATATATTAATATATATATATATATATATATATATATATATGTATATATATATATATATTTCGATTCAAATTTGCCTCTCCAGCGGCTCCCATTGAGTCAAATGAGCTGAAATTTGGTACCTGGAATTGTTTCTGTTGCAGAACGAAACTGTTAAAATTTGGGTAAAATTATGGAACCTGAATTTCAACGTAACATTTTTTTATTTTTATATAAATACCCTTCCGCGTACGTATTGACAACTCCAGCGTTTCGCATTATAACAAATGAGCTGAAATTTGGTCTCTGAAGTGGTTTCCGAGGCAGAACGAAACTATCAAAATATGACTAAATGTTTCACAAAATGCCTTTTCTTATATTCAAGGTATATTTTCAAAGAAATTACTTGTAATTTATAGTTGAGAAATTTATTGGTCTAATGAAGTGCTTCAGAATGGAAACCTGTATAAGAAAACGTATAGATCATGTTTTGATAATAATAATATAATGGGCTACACACAGGCCATTTAGGCCCATAGCTTGGTGATGTTCTTCCACGCCTTCCTGTCCTTTGCTTTTGTCTTCCAGTCCTGAATTCCTCTTTTCCATAGGTCTCCTTGCGCCTCAGTATACCATCTTTTCTTCGGTCTTCCCCTTTTTCGTGATCCTGCCAGATCTATATCTATCATTTTCCTTGTCATTCTGGACTCTAGCCATCCTAGTCTTCTCAATCTTATGTTCTTGCTCATTTCTTCTTCTCCAAACAGATTCTTTATTTCCTGGTTCGTTCTTCTGATCCACACTCCATTCTCCTTTTTCCCTCCTAATATCCTCCTTAGAATTTTTCTCTCCCATATGTCTATTTTAGTTTCTTCTTTCTTATTCAATATCCATGTTTCACTTCCCTAGAGAGCCGTAGGTCTTATTAGTGATTTATAAAGTTGTAACTTTGTTTTTCTTGATATATTATTTGATCTTATTATTTTATTTAGTGTTCCTGCTTGTTTACTTCCTTTCATTAATCTCGCCTCTATATTCCTCTCCTCATCGCCATCATCAACGATAACCGTACCCAGATAGACATAACTTTGAACCTGCTCAAAATCCACTGTCCTCTGTCCTTTCAGCTGTACTATTAAATTTTCCATTGTTCCTTTCCTCTGTGGTGTTGTCATCTTCATATATTTTGATTTTTCTTTGTTAACTCTCAGGTTCACTACCTCTTCTGCTTCTATTAAAGCTATACAAGCACTCTTTAGTTCATCCACTGAAGTTGACAGTAATACAACATCGTCTGCATACGCTAGCAGCTGTACTGTTTTTGTTTTTAGTGTCCCACTTCTGTTTATTCCACTTCTTCTTATTATCCATTCCAGTACTATATTGAACAGCGAAGTGGACAGTGGATCCCCTTGTTTTAGTCCGGTATTTGTCTCAAAGCTGTCTGAGGTGTTTTGGTTGATTTTTATTTTCGTTCTTGTATTCTCGAGTGTCATCTTGGTGAGGTTTATATCGTAGGTATATATCGTGAAATTTAACCGAGTGTTAAATTGGAAAATACTTTTTTTTATATTACCTACATTCCCAAAGAGTAAATACTTCTAATTTATATTTGGAAATTATTCAATTTCTTGATTACTTCATAAGAAAGGTTTAAAAAGCAAACCTTATTACAACACTTAGACATTATGTTATAATAATAATGAAAATAATCTTTATTCAATAAACGAATATTTTCAAATTAACCGTTTATCTTATTATATCGCTAAATTCTCCCAAGTGTTTAATTGAAAAATACTTTTTCTTATATTATATATAATATGAAACATTACTTCCTACCAAATAGGATTTTCGACAGCTGGAATAACCTCAACGCAACCATTGTATCTGCTTTATCTACAAACACATTTAAAAACGGACTGGACAAATTTCTATTGGATTAGATAATGGTTATTTTCATTTTTTTTTCATTCATGTACATGCTAGTAGGTCAATTATTTTATAATTTCTCTATTTTTGGGCGTAATAGTGACCTGTCCCTCTGCCCTTATCAATATGTTATAACAATAATAAAAATAATATATTCTCAAAGAACAATTACTTTCAATTTATGTTTGAAAATTAATGATCTTATTTTTATATAACATTTTTGCCTCAGATTAACAGTAAGTATATTGCTTATTTTGAGAGTCATTGAAACATTGTGGTAACACATACTAAAAACTCGCTCTCAATAAATAAGTAAAATGAGTGTTCATAATAACGGAAGAATTGCCAACGTCAACATAATCAAAATCCACTAACAATAATAGAGTTCCATTTGATATAAACCATTCAATAGATGCAAACAAAACTAAACTCTTACAGGAATTAACAGAACAAAAAGTTTATACCTACTAGAGATTCAAGAAACTATGGTTGCCAAAACAAAAATTTTATCTGCAATGAAAAGTTTTCTCTCGGTTTATACCTTTATTGAAATTTTAGTTTCCCGTTGGTATTGTAATATTCTTCAAGAAAATTCTAAGAGATATAAAAAAGGGAAACAAAAGCCAGGTATAATTTTGTTTCGATTATTCAGATTCGCAGATTTTTTCATTGGTTGCCACTAATTCCCCCAAATCCGGGCCTGTAGCAGCCCCTTTCCCTCTGTGTTGTTGCTCCAGGACGGGCATTCATCACCACATTTGTGCAGGCCCATTAGCGAGAACTCTGCATTACACAGACCAGTGCCTGCTTCATTCAGTGGACTCTAACTCAATAAGTCGAGTAAAAACTAGATCAAGCAAATGCTGGTTCGATAGCACGTACTAGGAATTCTTTCCAAACTGCACGTGCCATTAATGCGAGACTGCAAACGTTATCCTGGGGGTTAAGGAACATTTGTCATAATTACGGGAATATTTGATGCAATTGGTACGTCGATAATGATGTGTTTCGTATCTGAACAGCTGGGCAATATGATCGAGACTAAAGGCCATCTAAGGGTTTTCAAAATTCCACAATAATTTTTATATTTTTAAAATTTCTAGGTTCTATTTTAGAATTAATGAATTTCTCAAATTAAGCCTTGCTAATCTTGAATGAAGTATCTGACAATTGACCAAATAATCCCACTTTGGTACTCAGGGCTAAGAACAGAAAAAGTATTTTAGGAATTGAACGTAACATTCAAATAAGAAACAAAAATTTAATCCTGCGAATAGTAGAGCTCCATCAGTGGTGTCATATTTCCCCTCTTTTTTCTCTTTCGCCTACAAATTTATAACGACCTAAGACAATCGGGTTTTTGAAAAATAAATTTTTTAGTGAAACTATTTGCAGTGTTTTTGCTCTAATTAAAAGATAAATTTTTGAAATCAGTATCAAAAACATACCAACAGTTCCCGAATAAACCAAAGGACATCATGTGACGTCACTATGATAATTTTAGTCGATTAAATCTTGTTGCTATCCTCAATTTATTAATAAATATATCGAAAATGTCAAACCTAAAACGTTATTCTGCTTGCTTCGTACCATTATGTACGAATACTACAAAAACAACTACTTAGCCTTCATGAATCGTTTATCGCACAAGACTAAATGAAAGTAGCTATTATAAAAAGTTTTTTTCACTGAATTTCGGATATTTTCAGACAATTTACACATAGAAGTGACGTCACACCATAGCAACGCGATTTGCTGCCAAATTTCATCAATTTGAAATTGTTTTTTAATAATTAAAAAAAAGATTCTAAAAGTTTTTTGCATCGAATTAGTATGATTTATGATAAATTTTCAATATACATAAAAAAACTGATTTTTTTTTTTCAAAAACCCGTTGTGGTGAGGTTGTGGAGGTAAGCAAATTTTTTATATCCACATGGAAATATGAAATCTCCACATTAAAAACGGCGGCGATTGGAGAAAACGTTCAAAACCCCCAAAGGATACTTCTTTAATATCAACTCAATCCACGTACGAAATTCCAACTCCCTAGTCCAATTTTTAGAAGCTAAGTGGTTCGAAAACTGTTAAAACTCACGAAACAACAAAAAATCTTGGAAAGGCGGTTAAATAGTTAATACTTCCTAAAAGCAGTTCAATAGTATCATCCTAATCCACACTACCTTTTAAACTCCCTTTTTTCAGTTCTCTACACTCCCCAAAAAGCCGTAGATTCCTAAATTTTCAGTAGGTTGATCATAATAAGCTTCCAGACCTTTTGTTTAACATTCATTTTCACATCTTTTACCTTTGGGTTGAGAATTTCCTTTATGCCAAGCTTTGCTTAAATTGTAGAGATGCCAATGTTTATACTGAAATGACTCAAACTTTAATAGTTTTTTTCTGCCTCAAGAAGAACCTCAGTTGCTAATTTTCATCTCAGTTGGTCTGTAAGGTACCACTCAATATGCTAAATGTACGACGAAAACAGCTATATAGGCATATAAATGTATATCAGACATCGAAGAAATTTCAAAAAGCTAGTTCCAGGAGGTTTAAAACGTATCCAAATGACACTCCCGCACCTCCCTCTTGATTTTCGATACGTTGCATAGTCTATTTTTCTCAGGGAAAATACGTTGTGATGCCTCTATCAGTGTCTGAAGAAGATTTGGTGGAGGCGAAACGTGAGTCTCAATGTAACAAACGTTATGGAAATCTCTTGAAATGAACTCTTATTATCCCAAGATCTACTTACTGTAGATTATTTGGTTAGCATCTTCCTATACTGATGCCCTAAAGATAGGGCATATGAACACTTTAATCAGATTTGAATAATAAAAATTTTTTTTCTTCATTAGCCGTATTTTATCCTATAAAATACTATTGCAGTGTATCGAAGGAAAGCAGTCAAGTGCGGGAGTATTTTTTCCATCCGTTTCAAACCTCCTAGACCACGATTCTCGAAAAAATTTTCATGTCTGATAGATATTTTTTTTTGTTTTTTTTTCTCGGTACATGGTAGCTGAGTTGATTTTATTTGGAATTTTTTCCGTTGCAGAACGAAACTATCAAAATTTGGTTGAATTTTTTCAACCGTCACCATTTTTACGTAGATAGGTATTTCTGATTTTCATATAAATATCCTTCCCGGTACATATTGACATCTCCAGCGGTTCGTATCACACCAAATAATCTAAATCATTTTTATCTGGAATTGTTTTCATTGCAGAACGAAACTGTGAAAATTTGAATGAATTTTTCCAATCGCCGCCATTTTTGCGTAGATATTTCTTGTTTTCTCATGGTTTTTGAAAAATTGCCAAGTTCCAAAGCTTCTGCTGATTGAGTAAGAGGGTTGAAAATTGGTAAGTACATTGAGCTTATGTTGACTTGAAATCGTTTTTTGGATTCAATTCTTTATCTAAACAGCGCAGCATTTTGTTGTCACTATTCCGTTCAAATTTCATCTCGATCTGTTTCGCTATCAGTACGCGATGCACTTCGAGAATTAGAATTTTTTTTTAAAACAGAGGATTGAAATTAGGTATGTAGATTGAGTTGATGTTGAGTTGTATTTCTTCAATGGTTTTTTTAGAAAATAAATTATTTTCTACTTTTCAATTCAGCTTGCTTTTCAAGCGCGATTTTTCAAAATATGATTCAATTCACTAGAATCGCATCTCGACGCGATGCATTTCGCGTGAAAAATACGACTTTAGTGATGGAGCTCTGCTGATCTCGAGTTGTTTCATTTTTCTATAGATGATCAACAAAACGTTACCTCATCTATTCTATAATTGAACATGTTTTCATCCAAATCATATTCAGCATTCATTAATCACTAGACTATTTCCATTAATGAATCATTCTTCACGTTCTGTTAAG
>JARQZK010003853.1:22500-32500 GCA_030704885.1 Cynegetis impunctata
AGTTTTATATATCATGAAATGCAACCCTCCAATATCTAATATAGGTATATACGTACTGCAACTTTTGGCTAAAGGGTGCTCCGATCTCAGTGCAAAATAAAATATTTCCGTACTGGTTAAATTATACGCGTCGGCAACTTGGGGTTACAAAGGGGTGAAATAAACGGGGTGCCCAGACGTTTTATCAACATACTATCCGAAAATTTGTGTCTAAAAACAAATGAAAACAATATATAATGGAGAAGGCTTGCTCAACATTTGATAGAGCATATTACGATAATGAAATTATGAACTTATGTTTACATATTGTATTAAAATGTCTAAAAATTGTTTACGATGGACTATTCTCATGATATCAGTATCATTTTACTGATACAAATTTTAATTAAGGGTGTGACACAGCCGTAGATGATAGATCCCAGTTTTTACATTGTTTAGTCGAATGAAAAATGATTTTACTAAATATACAGCAGATTTCGAATATCAAAAAATCATAACGTCTCAAGTTATTAAATTTACTAAAATTAGCCGCTGTAGTCTAGACTAAAGAATTAGGTACCTTTCAAAACACATCAAACTAATATTCATATAAATACAGTTAAGCTTGCAAGTGTCACAGTTATTTAGGGTTCAATATATTCTGATCTAGCTTCCATTCGTCATGTGTAACATGCGATAGTTACTTTCTTTCGAAAATTATTATTTTTCCGTCAATATCTGGATAATAACAAAAGACACAATGAATGCCCTTATATAAAATTATTTTTTACAGTTACAATTTATATTCACAAAGCGTATGGAATCTGTCATTACTACGTGATAATTTAACATGGTGAACAAAAACAAAACTTGAATCTACCACGTTTATCATCACAAAAATACTTTGAAAATTATGAAACTGCGATTGCAGTCTCGGTCACAAGACCATCAACTGTCAGATTGAGTTAACCTTCCGTTACACGCGCGCGGACTCTCAGTCCTGTCGAATTCAAATTTAGCCGCCGTTTCGAAACGCGAGCTTTCCGGGAGCTGTCGATTTCGGTACCTTTCGGGAGTGGACTGAGATAGATCAGTATCGTGTGTGCGTTTGGAAGCTTCACGTGTTACTGAGTAATAAGTGATTGCGGACCGTGAGTCCTATGCGTGTAAATCTGTCCCAAAAAGTGATTTCAACAATTTGTTTTTTTGACGTGTATTCGACAAGAAAAAGTAAGATTTTAATTGTTTTATTGAATTTTTATGCAAGTGAGTTAATTATCATGAAAGAAAAGTGTTAGTTGATTTTAAAATTATAAAAAATAATTTATTTTTCAGGATGTCTTATGAAAAAGAGCAAGAATATCTACAAAAATTACTGGAGGAAACAATGTTAGAAGATGACGAAGTAGGAATTGAGTACGATGACGAGGACGATGATACAGAGGAAGATCATTTGGAAGAAAGATCGGACGATTCAGCTTAAGAGCAGGATATTTCAGACACTGAACAAGAACCATCATCGACATCAGACGGTCCATTTTTTATGGGAAAAGTTAAAACCACCAAATGGAGAAAACATCAGCCACCAAAAAATGTTAGGACAAGGGCCGAAAATTTAATAAAACATCTACCTGGGCCAAAAGGTGCCACCAAAAATTTGACGGATCCGCTTGATATCTGGAAATTCTTTTTTACTGATGAAATTTTGAATACCATTATAGAGCATACAAATCAACATATTCGTGCAGCAGCAGCAAATTTTTCTCGTGAAAGGGATTGTTCTCTCACAAATATTTCTGAGATTCAAGCATCTCAAATCAAGCCGGTTACACGTGAGAGAGTTATTCAGTACTCAGAGAACTGGTGTGGAAATATTTCGTTTAGTTATGTCGATAAACAGATTTCAGTTTCTTCTTAGACATTTGAGGTTCGATGATGCTGAAACAAGGGATGACCGAAAAAAACTAGATAAGTTGGCCCCTATTAGGGATGTGTTTGATGTTTGTAAAGAAGTGCAAAGACGCGTATTCTCCTTTCCATTATGTAACAATTGATGAAAAACTAGAGGCTTTTCGAGGGCGCTGTGCATTCAGGCAATACATTCCCAACAAACCCAACAAGTATGGAATAAAGATCTATGCCTTAGTAGACTCAAAGAGGTATTTTGTGAGTAATCTGGAAGTTTATGTCGGTAAGCAGCCAGAAGGTCCTTACGTAGTTAGCAATGCAGCAAATGCAGTAGTTGAGAGACTATGTGAATTTATAAATGGGTCTGGAAGAAACGTGACCACTGACAACTGGTTTACTAGTATTCCATTACTGGAGTCCCTTCGATCTAAAAAACTGACGCTTTTGGGCACAATACGCAAGAACAAAAGAGAGTTGCCAGAAGAGTTTTCTCGCCCAGTAAAATCACGGCCAGTTCAGTCGAGTATGTTTGGTTTTCGTGAACATGTAACTCTAGTATCCTACAAACCTAAACCCAATAAAAATGTATTACTGGTATCAAGCCTACATCATGATGATAACATTGATGAGACAAAAGTAAAACCAGAAATAATAATGGATTACAATAATACAAAAGGTGGCGTTGACACCGTTGACAAACTTTGTGCAGCTTACGACTGTGCGAGAAATACCCGAAGATGGCCTATGGTCTTGTTTTATTCATTGCTGAATATTGCTGGCATCAATACTATGGTGATACACAAGCGCAACAGTCCCAATAACATGAGAAGAAGAGAATTTTTGCGGAATCTGTCTTTACAATTAGTGGACAATCACTTACGTCAACGAGTTCAACTCACTTGATTGCCGAAACAACTAGCGTCAAGAATTAGAGAATTAACCGGATATGTGGAACCACAACAAAGATTAGCAGCACCAAATGAAAATGATGTTCCCAGAAGAGGTCGTTGTGGTTTCTGCGACCGAAGAAAAAATCGACCTACAAAATACTTCTGCATAAAATGTGGAAAATACATGTGCTTGGAACATTGTACTTTTATATGTTCAGAATGTGTATAAATGATGTTGTTTAAATATAAATGTTTAGTAATACTAATTTTTTATAGTCCACCCACATGCAGAGCCTTCTTCGTGAAAAAACTTAACGTGGACTCACAGTCCGCGCGCGTGTACTTCTGTTGAAAACAGGAACGCGTGTAGCGGAAGGTTAAGAAATAAATACGTATTAATAGATTTGTCTCTAACGGATGGGAAAGAATTATTAGAGTTATCTAAATATTACATTTAATGGTATTACGTTTAACAGAAAAAGTTGCTAATATTATGCCTTAATGAAAAATTAAAATTGCTTTCAAACCTCAGACAAAACTCTCAGGATTTTCATTCAATCCCAAAGATATCACTTAAAAATTTGGAAAGTTCAGGAGTTCACAAGTTGATTTGTCCTGTATGCGAAGGAGTGTACCTATATAGATCAGACTGGTCGAGACAAGATTCAAAAAACACCAACGATCTTTTTTGAAAAATAAACGGATTCAACGTTTTCAAATCAATGCCTTGAAAACTACCATCAGTTTCCACAAATATATAACTTCGAAATTATGCACAAATTATCGAAAGATACCAAACTAACTTACTTAGAATCATTAAGATTCTCAAACTTAATCATAATACGAAATGCGATATCTTGCTGAACGACCAGATTGACTTGATATATTCTCTTATATTCAGTGTATTCAAATGATAATCATTTTCTAAGAACATTTTATTGTATAAATTTGGTAAACCCACTTCAATTAGACCTTCTTGAAGTATGTTGCTCTTTTCTATTCATGTGATAATTCTATTCCACCTGTAAGCGTCAAATCTGTAATTATGTATTAAGTTCTTAACTCAAACTGCCCGAAGATGTTCTAGTGACCGAAATTGCAATCGCAGTTTTATAGTTCTCAAAGTATTTTTGTGATATTAAACGTAATAAATTTGAGTTTTGTTTTTGTTCATCATTTATATTCACAGTAAATTCAGTTCGCAATTTAATTTACCAGACGATGGTTGTGACCAAAACTACAACTGCTTTTAGTTACGAAATTTGACGACATTAAATATGCTCTCATTTAGTGATCGAGATTCCATATACTCTTCGAAAACGCAAGAGTAGAAAACAAATTCTTGACAAGGTCCTTTCTATCAACATCTAGACATATAAAGTTTGAACTTTAAAATAAAACACACTTGGCTTAAGTTTCACCACCTATATAAAAATGTTTAGATAGTGTATTTAGCAGTAAAGGATAGTCGACATGTTTCGAGTTATGAGCTCATCATCAAGACTGACTACAGGAGAGTATTACATCTTATTTTATAAAACAGACAATAGCAAAGGTGATACCTGAAAATCAATTTGTTCGTTTACAAGGGGTAATTTACTATTATGAGCGGAACTTATTTCAAAAGGGTCAAGGCGCTTTCCTTTGTTGCCTGAATGCAACAATTAGGTTTCCTTGAAATCCAGGCAATGATTACATTTTATACAATGTTCGGAGAAGCAAGTGGTATTTTTATTTTGTAAAATTGACTTTTTATGTTGTTCAACACGAATGTTTATATTCCTTCCTGTTTGTCCAATATAGAAAGCAGGAAATTCATTGCAAAATATTTTGTGAACACCACTGTTTTCTCCGATGTCAGATTTTTCGTTATTATTGACCAATAATGACTTTAAGTTTCTTTTATTTGTACAAATTGTTTTAATTTTATTTTTCGATAGACAAATTTTGATACTCAAATTCGGCACATAATTTATTGGGAAGTATTTTTGTTCTTCATTAATAGTTAGCTTGGGGTATATTGAATGCAATAGATTCTTTATTCGTTTTTTCTTAATGAGCTCATCGATAAGACTTTCATTGTAACCGTTATTGGTGGCTAATAATTTAATTGTATTAACTTCGGTTTGAAAATTTCTTTTCGATAATGGAAAGTTTAAACTTTATTCTCTATGATGTTTCACCAAGTGATGTGCTAGAATTCAATCTCAGTTATCTAGAGATATACTTACAAAAATATGCCAATCTGTCCACTCTACAAACCCTTTTCAATTTGCTAAATGAGACTCGCCGATTGATGTATCTTTCAATTATCCGTCATTCGATCCATTCTACGAATGCGAGAATCGGATTTCACAACCCCCAGCGGGCTTAACCACATGTCACATTTTTCTGATGAAGTCGCTTCTGCCAATTCCGCGATCAATGCTGTAGGGTGCGTTGAGATTGGGGATATTCTGAAGAATGTTTCTTTTGTGTTTTGTTTATTGTTCGCTTGTTCGTTAACCGTTTCTAATGAGGCATTTAAATTCACAGTGATAGTTCGAAATCACGGTGGATTTCAGTTATTTTTAGCAGGTTTTCACCTGCTAAATATATATATATATATATATATATATATATATATTTATATATATTATTTTATATGTATATATATAGATATTTATATATATATATTTAAATATATATATATATATATATAAATATATATATATATATATATATATATATATATATATATATATATATATATATATATATATAGGGTGTTTCCTAATTGAATATCAATATTTATGGGGGTGTTTTTTGAGCCCATTTTAAAAAAAAACTTCATATGAACATATGTCCTAAACGTCTTACTTTTTGAGATACAGGGTGGTGAAGTTTTCAAAATTAAATCATTTATTATTAATATCTACAGTCAGTGGCACGCCACTGACTTCTCTTAAAATAAAGTAAAAATGAAATCTGTATTCAATTATGAGCAAATTTTATCTCCTGAATTTTTTCAGTCTGACGCACGGGTTTCATTCAAAAAAATAATATCTACGTATGTTTCAGCAAGGTGATATTGTCATATGTATGTAACGATATTGTTATGTTCATGCAAAGAAACGGTTTTTATTTTTTTAAGCGGAAACCGTGCATCGGATTGAAAAAAGTCGGTCGATCTACTTTGGTGAGAAATGATTGATAATTTCAAAAATAATTTTTATTTTAGGGAAAATCTGTGGAGTACCATCAATGTCTGCCAAAATAGGCAGCTCAAATTACGCACGAACGCCACTGGTGAAAATTAAAGAAAAAGTGATACATAAAAAACTGCCTCTTGATTTATAGTACATGTATGACAAATTTCATTGAAATATTTGAAGTAGTATTGTAGATATTAATAATGAATGATTTATTTTTGAAAACTACCACCCTGTATCTCAAAAGGTAAGACGTTTAGGACATATGTTCATATAAATTTTTTTTTTAAAATGGGCTCAAAAATCACCCCCATAAATATTGACATTCAATTAGGAGACACCCTGTATATATATATATATATATATATATATATATATATATATATATATATATATATATATATATATATATATATATATATATATATATATATATATATATATATATATATATATTATTTATTCGAATTGTTGTTGCCTGTGAACTATTTCTAATCTTCTGATAATTATTATTATTGTGTCTATCCACCAGCTCCACCTCACAGTCACCAATGGTAATATAAAAATAGAATTAATAAACTTTACAACACATTAGAAACATCAAAAAAAGAAAATATTAACAAAAAATATATTCCTCTTCCATATATTACTCATTTAAGTAATAAAATTTCACAAATTTTAAATCCACACGATATTAAAGTAGCCCACACCGCACAAAATCAAATTAAACAAATGTATTCTAAATTAAAAAGTAAAACACCTCTTCTGCAAAAATCTCATGTTGTTTATAGTATACCCTGTAATAATTGTAATAAATCATATATAGGACAAACTTTTCAAAATTTAGGAGAAAGATTAAAAGCACACAAATATACCAGAACACAAACCACAGCACTAATAAAACATAAAAACAATGAGAATCATACTTTCAACTTTAATAGCACAAAAATTTTAGAAATAGAAAAATTTCAAAAACGCAGAGAAATTTTAGAAATGGTACATACTCAAAAAAATTCAAATAAAGTCGTAAATGATAGAACAGATATCAAACATTTGAGTTCAATATACGCAGATTTAATTCTTTAATTTTTCTAAGAAACAACATAAATCGAAACAAAATAATCAACAAACAAACTATAACCATATCAACTCATCTTCTTAGACAAAATCTAAACATTTAGAATTTTCAATTTTTCTAAAAAGAAAGTATAGTTTAGAACATGTGATCTCCAAAATTACAAGTAATCTTTTTAAAGACAATAATCAAAAATTTTAAACCTATTTTTTACATTGCGTGGGTGAAGGTTTCTGTGGTTTCCTTCCCATCTAATATCAACAGACTTGTCTGTTTATATTGGACTAAATAGCATGTAATTAATAACTGAAGACGGCCACAGCCGCAATGAGAAATTTTTGAAAGAAAGATAAATAGTACCCTATTCTTTGAATCTTCAAAATCAAAATAATTTGAACCTATTTCGAACATTACGTGGGAAAAAGGTTTCTGTGGTTTCCCTTACCATCTAATAATAACAGATTTGAATGTTAGTATTGGACTGAATAGTACGTAATAAATAACAAAGAACGGCCACAGCCGAAAAATTTTAGTGAAATAGAGTAGTCTGTTTCTATTCAAATTTTTTCAAATCAATAAATGTCAAAGAAATTTCAATTTTTTCAAAAGTTTTGATAAAGCCACGAATGTCGTGGCCAAACGTCAACTTTTTAATAAAATCGAGTTTTTTGAGATTCAACCAGCCTGTTATCGCTAATAATTATCAAAAGATTATATATATATATATATATATATATATATATATATATATATATATATATATATATATATATATATATAAGGAAAATTTTTTATCCACCCTTTTATTGAATTTATAAAAGAAAAGTTTATCGGGAGAGGGGTCAGATACCAAGATTTATATCCTTAGTCTTTATTCCTCGATATTTCGTCCGTTTTTTGTGGACTTTTTCAAGAGATAGCCATGGAATGTGGTCAAGATTTAAAATTAAGTAACATTATAAATAATAACAACACGAACTACAAAGAGAAACATTCAGCTAGCATAATATAAGAGACAGTGTATATATATATATATATATATATATATATATATATATATATATATATATATATATATATATTCATATGTATATATATATTTATATATATATATATATATATATATATATATATATATATATATATATATATATATATATATATATATATATATATATATATATATATATATATTATATATATATATATGTTCATATGTATGTATGTATAAGCTTATATATTTTAGCGTTGTTTCCACGATAAATTTTGAAGGTATAGAGTTGAAAGTTTTCAAATAGGTAGCTGCGTATGATAACTTAATTGGGATTGATTTTGGATCGAATTGGTTGTGGGGTTGACCCTCTGAAGGGGGAAATAAATCTTGTTTCCACGACAGAAGGCGAAATTTTGCAGCAATAGGGTTGGAAGTTTGTATCTAGGTAGTTTTGTATGGTATCTTGAACTGGATTGTTTTTTTTCGAATTGGTTAGGAGGTTGGCCCCTCGGGGGAAGAAATAAATCTCTTTTACTTGATAAAGGTGGCAATTTTTCGAGTAATAGCAAAGAACAAAGACGTAACCAAGTTAGACACCGATGACATGTCAGATAAATAAGGAAATAATTTTCAAAATATATAGGTACCTATTGTTATTGTATGTCGATATTGTTTTATACTCTAGATGCTTTTTATTTCATTATACTATATTATTCTAAAGTGAGCAGTTAAACGTGTAATGTTTGTGTTGTCGATGTTGTCTATCAAGATATTTTTATATTTATATTGTAGATACCTGAAGAAAAAAAACATTATTTAGTTATAACTGAGACAATACTGTAGACATTTCTAGAAGATTTGGTACAATTTTTGTATATTTGGAAAAAACATGATCTCTTAATTTGCTTTCAGACGACGCACAATTATTTCCACATTGTATCAGATTTTTGAGGAATTGATCCTGAAGTAAAACGATTTTTATTTTTTTAAACTGAAAACATGCATCGGACAAAGGAAACTCATGAAATCAAATTTGCTCAAAAATAAATAAGGATCTCTAAATTTATTTTTATTTCTAGAGAGAGCAGAGGCATAGTATTTTTTTCTCCAAAAATATTCAATGCAAATCCCGTACGTACGCCGCTGATAGAGAAGATGAAAATTTTTGTACATCGCAAAATGCACCTTGATGCATAGAAGACATGTGTCAAAATTGATGAAGTTGTCGACAATATTATCTCAGTTATTATTGAAAAACTGAACATACGAACAAAGGTAGTTTTTTGCTTAAAATGAGTCAAAGAATCAGCTCTTATATATTAGCATGTCTTCAAAGAACACCCTGTATATATATATATATATATATATATATATATATATATATATATATATATATATATATATATATATATATATATATATATATATAAATACCCATATATTTTACCTTTTCATCTAAACATAACATTACTATTATCAAAGAAGTGAAACAAATTTCAATCATTTTCAAATTGCAGTAGATTCATTTCCATGGTCACAGTTCTTCAACAAGAAACTAATCTGCGTGATAGACTCTAAGATTCCTGTTCAAGATTTTCTGAAATTGGTTTAAAAAAATATGAAAAGGTTCAAACACATTTTACAACTTCTCAGGTAATATCAAGAAAAACCATATTTCTAACAATTCATTCTAGTTCTCAATTCTCAGAATGAGGAAACTTTTAATTTTACTTTCGAGATAAATTTGCACCCCAATCCGTACTCGAGTTCAGAAATTGCCTATTTCCCTCCACCGATAACGCAGACTTCAAGAAAAACATCTAGCCTTAGGCCATAATGACATAATAACTTGTAAGCTAGTTCGAGTTGTCCCATTTTAGCGTAATTAAGATACAGAGAAAGATTCGATCTATCTGAAGTTGGTAATAGCTTTTTTTAGGAAAGTATTTTTGCTTCCGCCCTA
>JARQZK010003853.1:37500-55180 GCA_030704885.1 Cynegetis impunctata
TTTATTGCAATGTTGTCTTCGGTTAATATGCGATATGTTATATTTTAATATTTAAATCCTGTTGAATTTGGCTAGTAGGTACTTGATAATAATTATAAAAATTATGGAAAGGCGTACATATTTTTTCTTCGAAATTGTAAGCCTATGAGTGAGCGTGAGCAGCAGAGCTCCGTATCTAAGGTCCCTTTTTTCGCGTGAAGTGCATCACGTCAAGATGCAATTCGAACAGAATAAATTATGGTGTGAAACACTAGAAAATACCTGAAAAATTATTGGTTTTACTAGAAATATTTTTTGGAGAAGTAAATCGAGTATTGAAGAACAACGCTTCAATAGAAAACCATAATACAAATAGCGAGAACAATTTTTTTTTCAAAAAAAGATAACAAATAGCGAGAACAACTTTTTTTTTCGAGAAAAAGATAATGTGCAAATCGTACTGATAGCGAAGCAGGTCGAGATGTGATTCGAACGAAATAGACCCCGCGAAGTGCAGAGCTGTTGGGGAAAGGAGTTGAAACCCACAGAGAATTGTATTTCAACACGAACAAAATCTATGTACCAAATTTTCACCCTGTTACTCAATCTGCAGATGCTGTGAGTCTGAGAAAATTGTCGGAAACTATGAAATAACGTTCTGCCTCGAAAAAAACCCTCGATAACAAATTTCATCTCGTTTAGTTCGATGGAAACTACTTCAGATCCCAATATACAGGGTGTTCCTTGAAGACATGCTAATATTTAAAGAGGTGTTTCTTCGACTCATTTAAAAAAAAAGAACTACCTATGAACGTATGTCCTAGAAGTCTTAACTTTTAAGATACAGGGTGATACAATTTTGAAAAAAAGAACAACATTTTTTCAGTAATAAGTGAGATAATATTGAAGACAACTCTATAAGATTTGGTAAATTTTTTGTACATTTTAAAAAAATCTGATTTCTCAATTTGCTTTCAGTTAATGCACAAATTTTTCCACATTGCATCAGATTTTTGAGAAATTGATCCTGAAGTAAAACGATTTCAATTTTTTTAAGCGAAAACCATGCATCGGACAAAGAAAACCCATGAAATCAAATTTGCTCTAAAATGAATGAGTATCTTAAAATTCAGTTTTATTTCAAGAGAAAGCAGTGGCGTAGAATCTCTTTCTCCAAAAATATTCAATGCAAATCTCGTACGAACGGCACTAGTAAAAAAATTAAAGTTTTTGTACATCACAAAATGCACCTTGATGCACAGAAGACATGTACCAAATTTTATAAAGTTGTCTGTTACCCTGTATATCAAAAGTTAAGACTTTTAGGACATACGTTCATACATAGTTTTTTGCTTGAAATGAGTCGAAGAATCACCCCCTTAAATATAAGCATTTCGTTAAGGAACACCCTGTATAACGAGAAATATATATATATATATATATATATATATATATATATATATATATATATATATATATATATATATATATATATATATATATATATATATATATCAATCTTAGCAATGATCGGTTTGTCGTAACTGAAGTAGGACACATTTGTTTGCGATTCAATTTATATAACTGTCCCAAAAACACTGTATCGATAGTGGTATTGTATTTTGATGTATAATCTGCTAGATCATGTTGATTTTCAAGTCAAATTCATCTATAAGAAATTGTAATGGCTCTCTTGAGTTTTTGCCACGAAATTAGAACTCAGAATCACCTTGTGTTTACACAAATAGAACAAATTATACAAAATTTGTTTCCTTCAATTATTCATTTCGTATTATAATTATGATATTATTAATTATGATTATAATTATACATAATCTAAGACTGATATTATACTGAGATATTTATATCTATCTAGAATTATATTACTGAAATTCATAAACACTGGTACTTAGCTATCCTCAACATTCACAAAGCATTCTTCATCAATAAAATACCGCTGATGCGCACGCCTGGCAACGCTATCATCCCAGTCGTGTTGGGTAAAATTTTTGGCTTATATTTCATTTAACAAGTGTCAAAATTTTCATTGTCAAGTGATCTCAATGAATTTCTCCTTATCATGTTTTGACTAAGTGAAATATCCGGATGAACTTTATGAAAAGAAATTCAAAAGTGAAAACATTCTTCTACAAATCTTGTGATGAAAAATTAACATAAAGTTATTTTCTATCTTTCAGTAAATTGTTGTTGCTAAAACGCGCCTACACGTGATGACTTATAGTCAAATATATCGATCTTAAGATTCAATTGACAAACAAAAAATTTTTCATGAATTTTCAAACTATACAGGTGATTCAATACCAAACACTTTTACCTGATATGAAGATTTTGTATTTGTGATGTAAGGGAACTTCTGGTTTTTACTTATGCAGTGAGTTGCTATATATTATAGGAGTAAAAAGTCTGTTTCATTGCTTTCAAATATAAAGAAAATTTCAAATCTTATATTTATTTTGTATTAGCAACAGATTCCTTCAAGAAAACTGAATTTTTTGTGAGTTTTTGAGTTCGTAGAGTTATTCGGATTCATATTTCCTCTTTGGAAATTAGCTAACACTGGAATAAATGATTATTATCAGGATAAATCTAGGATAAGCCGTTCGTAACGAAGGCCAAATTTATGAACACATTCACTTCTCCCTTAACACCATTGAATGAATAGAGAATTACTTCTCCATTTCTCAAGTCATCTTCGAACCTTTCTCGGCAACAATAAGAGGCCGTATGTCTTAACGTTCAGAGGCAATCATGTCCATTCAACCCCTATTTGAATATCCAATAAAGAAAGCATTCTAATGCAAAGGTGGCCTGACCGGAAATCGACTGACCATTGTTGTCTCTTACGCCGGATCTCCCTAGCCATAGCCCCCATAGTCGGAAATTACTGCTCTGGCTCCGCACCATTTTCTCCGGCAAATGTTCTATGAAAATGCGAGTATTTTCCCCCTTTCGTCGGTCCGTTTCCGTCCTTATTGTAATCTAATGAAGTGACGCGAAATCGGTTTCTTGGATTGGGAGAATTGTGTTTGGGGCGTAAGATAGCATTTTTCACATTTCGTAGACTGTTCTTTCAGAAATTTGACAGGGTACGCCAAATATTCGAATAAATATGATTGCAATTTTTTTCTTGGAGGAATAAAAAGGTTTAATGGAGAATTCGTAGAGGTCACTGAAGACAACTAAAGAACAATGATATTTGTATATTCAAATTCATGTAGGTCTATATGTATAAGCATTCAATCTGAATCGAAGTGATCTTTACTTAATGGAAATTATTATTGAAGATAAGAACACGTTCATTCAAACTTAATTTCGACTATATTCACATAAAATGATTAATTGTTTCGACAACACAGTGTTTTCAATAGATAAAGTTACAAACTATTTCTTAAAATACTTTTTCTGTCGACCTCTAAATAAAAGCTTGATTTAACGTACACGAAATTGATCATTAATGACCCATTTTAATGTGCAATTTCTCCTATTTTAATGTATGATTGTCATGGGCAACCAAACACAGAACTATTCAGCACGGAATAGTTGAATTATTCTGTGTCTGTACTGTTATTCCACAGAGAAAAGGAATTCATAATTCAAATCGAAAAATTTAACTCTATACAAAATAAAGTAGAAACTGCGGAAAAAATTTTATGCAATAATCGTTCGAAAGTAAATAACACTTCAGCTTCCACCAGTTCCACATATTCCTTATCGGATATTGTAGGTTATGTTAACTATTCAGAATGTCACATGTCTAATATTCCATCTATGATTTTCTCAAATTGTTTCATCGGGAGCATAAATATAAATATATCGAAATGAACATAGAAATTTATATTGTGTCAAGTGTATATGTCATGCAAAATAAAAATTTATTTCAATCAAGAAGTTATACTCAATCCATGATGAGGTCGACGGAAAAATCTTGTAATAAACTCGTTTATTAATGTAGCGATTAATGGTCTCGAACTATTAAAGCGCTCGCTTCGCTCGCGCTTTAAAATATCTCAACCATTAATCGCTGTCATTAATAAACTTGTTTATTAAATAACTATCAATTGCTTATATACTATCTGAAATATTTTATAATGGCTATTAACAATAGGAGGTTGTATTTATGATTTCCAGGACCGTATTATATATAGATTTTAACTTATTTGGACTGGCTAACTATTATGAGTTGAGGCCTTGGTAGACCAGCGGTAAGGTGAACCGCCTTATACCGTTTGTAAACCGAGGATTGTGGGTTCGAGTCCCACCTCGCTCTTGGGTGTTGTGTGTATGTCCAGAATTTAGTGGTTATATATGATTAAAAATTGTTGGGTAATGTACATAGTTTACAAGCCCATTGGCCGTTCGGAACCGGCGTTAAACTGTAGGTCCCTCGAGTCGAGTTAAAAAAAAACTATTATGAGGTTTCAAAAAGCAGGTTTAATAATGGTGAAATACTAAGTTCGTTTTGCTCATTGAGTAAAAGATCTGAAGGTTTGTGTTTTTGAATTTTCGTAGATTTCAATAAATTTTTGAGAGTTGTTTTCGACATGTGAAACTTTAAAATTATGGTTTCAACCATAATTCGTTAATACATTTTAGATAGTATGTACTGTTTTATATTTTAGGAATTAGTGTGTATTTTAATCTGATGAAGCCGCTGTGTTGTAGAAATAATTATCATTTTAAATGAATATAGCTAAAATTAAGTTTTAATAAACTTATTTTTATTGTAACGAAGTATCTTACGGCAGGCTTGGAGCAGATATGGATTTCGCTGCGGGAACAAACTGAAAAATAAGCGAGACTGAAAGTGTGACGGAAGTAGACTGACGAAAGTATACTGACGAAAGTCACTCTTTTAGTTAACACAAGCGAATATTGTATAACTTTCTCTTTCTCCCTCTTTCTTTCCGTTCTCTCATCCCTTCTCTTTCTGGTCCTACTCCGCCACGTCAATCGCCAATGCATTATATGTACTCATTAATTCATGTACAAGCAACTCGAAAACGTCAGATGTGCAACATCGAAATAATTTAATATGAGTTATATGCATAAAATATCAGATTACGATAGGAATCAGATAAGGCATAATGAAAAGATAAAGCCTTACAAATTTGTTCCGTAAAATAATGACTACGTATTGTAGGTTTATATTCAATTATATAGCGTGGCGATACGTTATCCTCTCGTTATATACACTCTTGCATCTACTTTTTACATTGCGATGACGATCGAGACGTTACTGAACACCTGGCTTCTTAAACTTTTTTATTTACAGTATCGTAAGAGCTCTTAGCCCCACATTTCAATATTAATTATTTCAACTTGGATTAGTATAATTTATCACTACTGCCGTGCGCCCCGACACGCACATATTTCGTTTTCGCAAATTGTGGTTCTTCTATATTATCCGAATATCTAGTCTAGTCAACAAGTTCAAAAACGTGTTAATTCTTGGTGAAGCTCCTAAAAATATGAGCGATAGCTCATTCGATTCGGAATGACGTCTAGAAAAATGTATCTCGAGGATTTATTAGCACATAAACAATTGCAATTGTTATTAACAAATTAAGATGAACAAAATATGGCATTTTGTTTTTCGTTAATAACTCATAAGCTATTGATATTTAAGAAATTTTGAAAAAAGATCCTCAAAGATGAGGAAATTTGCAATAAAAAAATGTGGACTCCCGGAACTCTACCTATATTATTTATAATTTTAATTTAATGCCGAAAATAGGGCTTCGCGCGGCCGTTGAACTATGGACGCTTTGCCGCTAAAGCGAGTGCACCACATAAAATAATTTTGTTATAGTAACAAATGTTAATTTAAAAATTTGAATAAATTATGGTATCATCCAGATACTTGAGCGAAGAAATACAAGTTGGAAAAAAAATTTTAAGTGAATTTTTCGAAAAGTTATACTATTGTTTATTAACAATTTTTTTTCCAATCTCCCTTTTCATGAATAACGACATAAAAGTTTGAATGATTGCCCTAAAATGCCACGATTGGCATCGTGGAGCCCTTGCAATGTATATACTTAACAAGATCAAGCGATAAAATTTTCTTAAAGTTTATTATTTTGTTTATAATGATTTTTTTAAGTTAACAAAAAGTGAAATTTTCTGGAAATGTTGTTAAAAAAATTTTATTCAACAATTAATATATTATTTCCTTTTCTGTATCCAACAATAGGATCGAATGACTCTCGAAAAAAAATTTTTAAATAATTTTTTAAGATATTGTTTATAAACAAATAGACAAGTTTGACATTTTTTGAAATTTTTTTTTCACCATTTCATTGACTTGGCTAAATAATGATTTAAACAACAACAAAAATTTCCATAAAATTTTTTTTTATTGTTTATAACTAATTTTTTTATATTTCGATTGTTTAAATAATTATTGAAGAAACTATTTTCTCTTTAAAAATCAAAGTTGGCATTCATTCATAGGTTAACAAAAAAAATAAATTTTTTTATCAATAATTCCATTGTTTATTAAATTAACAATTTGTTATAAACAAATTCTATAAACCGTTATATTTTTTTTCTTAAGCTAAAAAAAATTACAAAAACAGCCATACATATGAAAGTACAAAAAAATATTTTTTCTATTTTTTAAAATACTTTTAAATATTACACGACTTCGAAGTTGCACCGGTCATTCGATTTGTCAAGTAACAAATTGATATAATTTATTAACTATTAGAGATACGATAATGGACATTCAGTTGGTTTTTATGAAGGATTAATTAAACTTTCAAATCACTTAAAGACTATGTTTATAACTATTGTTTATCAGCTACTATATCTATTTGTTTATAAAAATTTGAGATTTTCTTGACTTTCTCATAATTTGATGAAAAAATGTATTTAAAAAAGAATTATAGAAGAACCATGAGTTAGAAGCCGCAAAAACTAAGATTGATTGGTAGATATTTTATTATTGAACAAAATTATTCCGAAATTCATAGCTGTGTTTTCATTATTGAACAATTAATAAGTCATAAAAGATACGAGAAAGACAAGAAATTCTCAAAGTTTTATAAACAAATAGATATAGTAGCTGATAAACAATAGTTATAAACATAGTCTTTGAGTGATTTGAAAGTTTAATTAATCCTTCATAAAAACCAACTGAATGTCCATTATCGTATCTCTAATAGTTAATAAATTATATCAATTTGTTACTTGACAAATCGAATGACCGGTGCAACTTCGAAGTCGTGTAATATTTAAAAGTATTTTAAAAAATAGAAAAAAAATTTTTTTGTACTTTCATATGTATGGCTGTTTTTGTAATTTTTTTTAGCTTAAGAAAAAAAATATAACGGTTTATAGAATTTGTTTATAACAAATTGTTAATTTATTAAACAATGGAATTATTGATAAAAAAATTTATTTTTTTTGTTAACCTATGAATGAATGCCAACTTTGATTTTTAAAGAGAAAATAGTTTCTTCAATAATTATTTAAACAATCGAAATATAAAAAAAATTTGTTATAAACAATAAAAAAAAATTTATGAAATTTTTTTTTGTTGTTTAAATCATTATTTAGCCAAGTCAATGAAATGGTGAAAGAAAATTTTCAAAAAATGTCAAACTTGTCTAATTGTTTATAAATAATATTTTAAAAAATTATTTAAAAAAATTTTTTCGAGAGTCATTCGATCCTATTTTTGGATACAGAAACGGAAATAATATATTATTTGTTGATTAAAATTTTTTTAACAACATTTCCAGAAAATTTCATTTTTTGTTAACTTAAAAAAATCATTATAAACAAAATAATAGACTTTAAGAAAATTTTATCGCATGATCTTGTTAAGTATATACATTGCAAGGGCTCCACGATGCCAAAAATTTTTAGGGCAATCATTCAAACTTTTATGTCGTTATTCATGAAAAGGGAGATTGGAAAAAAAATTGTTAATAAACAATAGTATAACTTTTCGAAAAATTCACTTAAAAAATTTTTTCCAACTTGTATTTCTTCGTTCAAGTATCTGGATGATACCATAATTTATTCAAATTTTTAAATTAACATTTGTTACTATAACAAAATTATTTTATGTGGTGCACTCGCTTTAGCGGCAAAGCGTCCATAGTTCAACGGCCGCGCGAGGCCCTATTTTCGGCATTAAATTAAAATTATAAATAATATAGGTAGAGTTCCGGGAGTCCACATTTTTTTATTGGAAATTTCCTCATCTTTGAGGATCTTTTTTCAAAATTTCTTAAATATCAATAGCTTATGAGTTATTAACGAAAAACAAAATGCCATATTTTGTTCATCTTAATTTGTTAATAACAATTGCAATTGTTTATGTGCTAATAAATCCTCGAGATACATTTTTCTAGACGTCATTCCGAATCGAATGAGCTATCGCTCATATTTTTAGGAGCTTTACCAAGAATTAACACGTTTTTGAACTTGTTGACTAGACTAATCCTGATGATATATTGATCTGTATATAATATAACTCTATGAATTTTTGCAAATATGTGATCACTAAACTCCAACACAAGGTTCTTATATAATTTATCTTACTGCGGCTCACTCCTCAGAGGCACACCAACTTCCATACCGTTTAGTCCATCGACTTGAAATTTGTTCACATCTTACCAGACTGAGCCATAAAAACTCCTGACTGGTAACATATGAAAATGATCCGCATATCATCTAGGGAAATAACTGCATTTTTCGTCAGATTGACACAAATTTTTTTATTTCATTTCTCGATCGAGAAATGTTTATGCCAAAAGATGACCTTTAATATTCAGTTCTTGAGTGTAGATGAAATTAGCTCTTATATTCAAACTTTAATTTGGAAATAATACCTAGAAATTTTGACCAAAGTTTATTAATATGTCAAATAAAGTTGTTATGTATTTTTAGGCGATAACATTTTATCTAAAAGATGAACATGAAAATAGGATCTTTCTTCAAGGTTACCGAACTCTGTTAATAGAAAATACTGATGAGATATCAAAAAAGCCTAGACAGGTGTTTAGTATTATATTCGTGTATTATTTAATATATTGTTGTTTAAAACATTTGCTGCAATAAGTATAAATAGAAATATTATAGTATCCATCTGATAAAATGTTTTTTTTTTCGAAAAATTTTTTCTGACCTAATGTGTTATCTTAGATAGGAATAATTAATTTATTTTGGATAATTCTCTAATTTTGGATAATAGTCTCAGGAATATTTCATAAGCGTAAAAAACAAACAATGAAAATCTCATTTTGTATTGTTTTTATTCTATGGATTTCAGATACTTGACCTTTCTTCATTAATGATATAGGTACTTATTCTGAAACTTTAAGTTATACAACAATCACTACAAAATTCGAGATATATTAACATCACGTTATTCAACTCGATATAATAATTTCGTTTTTATATTTTGCACATTATGGAAAGTTATGACAACGAAGTAAATTATTTCTGATTATTTCCATTATTTCCCTGTCCAGGAAAGCTTCAAATTAAGGTCTGGAATTCAAGTAAAAGTTTCGTCAAAAAAGATGGAAAATTGTTCGATAATTTTGAGTCATTATGCAAATTGTGGGTAGACGAGTTATGGAAAGTTTGGCGAAAAATCTTACGCGCTTGGGTACACTCTTTAACCGTTTGAAGTTAATGCACGTGATCCAGTAGTAGTTGAACTATTACTGAAATGCACCGCAGACTACAGGTGGAAATGAAAACAAAAACATTGCTATGAAATATATGGGAATTTGTATAAAATTCGGACATGGAATTAAGCACAATATGAAGAAAATGTTGATATACAGTTCTTAACTCAATCTGCCCGATGATGGTCTAGTGACCGAAATTGCAATCGCAGTGTTATATTTTTCAAAATATTTTGTGATAATCAACGTAGTAAATCCAAATTTAGTTTTGTTCATCATGTTAAATTATCACGTAGTAACGACGGATTCCATCAACTATTTACAATATGAAGAACCTTTATTGAACTCATATAGCCAAAATGTAAAACTTTTCTAAAGACCTCAAATTGTATACTATATTAAAGTTCGCTAATAACCTCTGTGGTTGATGCGATGAAATAAAAAAAATAGTGAAGTCGATCGTTAACAATTATTGAACTATAATATTTGCGAAACTTACTTAAATTTGTTTCCGAGTTGTGACTTTATTTCATATTAATATTAAAAAGAAAAACTTTTGCATGTATGTCATGTTCAGTTCATTTCTAATCTGGAAAAACAAGAATATTAAAATTGCAATTAAATGTGACATTTCTCTAAAAATTATAGTATGATCCTCTTTCCAAAGGTTACTTCAGCAAAACAAAAAGAGTGCTACATTTTTGAAATGTTAGTTTCAAGTTTTATCAAAATATGGAGAAATATACAAGTTGTCACATTATTAAAATGATTCTCGTGTTACAAACACTGTTGATGTATAATTTGAAATAAACTACATCGACCATTGAATTTTATGTAAAAAGGGCTTTGAAAATGTTGATATACAATAAAAGACAGAAAAAAAGTTATAACAATTTTCGAAAATGCACATTATCGTAAAACATGCTGTAACTTAGAAACCATGATAGATATGGATTTATTATCAGTATTAGTAGCCACTGTTGTTAAAAATTCAGCATTGAAGTATATCTTTGAGTTCTATAGACCCATAAAATATTGGTACTTACTTTTTTGATATTTGACTATACAGATCATGAAAAAAACATCGGGAAATACATGTATTGTAATTAAAAGCTGAATTTAATTTGTTACGATAGTGGCTAGGTACTAGAATTGATGAAAAAATGTGAAGTACCATATTTAAAAAAATGAAGTTGATGATAGAATCTTGTGAACGAAACGTCGCATTGAAAATTGGTTCATATCAGATTATAACAAATATGACACACTATTGAAAGATCCCCTTATTTATTCTTATATCATTCGAAATAGACTATTTTAGTCTGTGACCAATACCTCAAAAACAATAATTGATATTTGAGATCTGAAAAAGCTTACTATTGCTCCCCAAACTAGGAAAGTTTTGAAAAATCCACGATTGTCGTGGCGAAACGTAAACTTTTTAATAAAATCGATTCACCAAGCCTGTTATTGCTAATAATTATCAAAAAGTTAAAAATAGTTCACAGGCAACAACAATTCGAATAAATAATTATATATATATATATATATATATATATATATATATATATATATATATATATATATATATATATATATATATATATACACATATTATAGATACAGGGTAAACAAATGACAAGAATAGAAACAGTTATTCCCTGGACTATTTCGGGAATATTTTGTTCTTTGATGTATTGAAACTTTTTACTTGTATTGAGCTGATGTTAGAACATGATCCGTTGAGATTCAAATTTTACTTAACCGCCGCGAGTTGTATGTAGAGAATTATAGTTTTTTTAAATTTTTGTGATTTGCTTAACTCGAGATTGAATAAGGAAATTGAAATTTCGTACTTCTGTTCAGTGCTCACCTCCACAGTCTATCCAAATATCCTCAGGAATTTAAGAAATTATAGGCAAAAAAGAACAGAAATTATGGTATAATACTACATAAGTATGTTAGTTATGAAGCTCATTTGCTCATGCGTTTTTCCCTACTTTACAGACATTGAATGGACATCTTTGAGAATAATTAAATTTTTAGTATCATGTCATCTTGGCGAAGTACTGGGTATTTTTTTGTGTTTGCTCAAACGTATGCTCAAATGCGTAGGTACACATGCACATATATTGAGCTATATCACAGACAGGCAGGCAGGCCGAGTCTCTTAGGAACTTTCTCCAATATTAACTCGTCTCACACAGAAAGTTATTGAATGGGAGGCATGCTTATCCTGATGATGAACTCGCATTATTCCTCTATGAAACGCAGGGAAGAAAAGGAACAGTCTCCTTTTGACTGTGGTAACTTGGGACAATCTGCCATTCGCTCTTGAAAAAGTTCTTTTTCTGGAGCCTCATATTTTTATAGCGTATATAAAAGCAGGCAATTTACGGTAAATTGGTTGAATGTTTTGAGGAAAGATATAAGATTTTTCATTATAATACAGAACAGACTTCGTTTATCCAACGAACATAGTTTTTGCACGCACTAGATAAAATTGAAGAATATTCTGAAAATTATCCGAAATAGAAGTAAGATTGAAACGGTAGTTTCATATGATTCATTTGAAATGATCTCATCAGAGATTGTCGAGAAATTTCTTTATTTCACGCGTCTAGGTAAGCGCTTGACCAACGCTATGAGATGCTAGAAATTATGATGCACATCGAGTTATTCTAGAAATAATTTCAGAATATTCTCGAAATTTCCTTTGTAGATTTTCAAGTATCAACCGAATTTCATACGTTTCCGTGAAGCTTTTGAAATAAATTTAAATAATTTGGGAAAAAAATTACTCAAGAGAAACAAATCGAAAAAGAACTACAGAGTGCAAAAGAAAACGCCCCAAACTTCATTGCTGACAGGGTGTCCCCTGATTGCTATGGGATGCTAGAAATTATGATGCACATCGAAACTTTCTAGAAAAAATTTCAGAATGGTCCTTCTTTCCCCCTTTTTTTGATGTTTTTCAAGTATCAGCTTAATTTTTTTACTTCTCCGTTGAGCTATTGAAAGAGATTCAATTCAAATAATTTGGGGCAAGAATCTCTCAAGAGAATAAAATCGAAAAAAAAAAACGTAACGAACTTCATTGCTGACAGGGTGTCCCCTGATCGCTGTGAGATGCTAGGAGATATGATGTATATCAAAACATTCTAAAAAAAATTTCGAAATATTTTTCGAATTTTCTTTTATGTTTTTCAAGTATCAACAGAATTTTTTTTCCGTCAGGCTATTGAAACTGACGGAAATAATTTGGGGCACAAATCTCTCAAGAGAAAAGAATCGAAAAACAACAACTACAGAGTGCAAAAAAAATACGTAGGAAACTTCGTTCCTGACAGGACACATACTTTTTTTTTCAAGCTTTCAGAGTTTAAAAGGAACCTTCATACGATGTATATAATGTCTTATTTTTTGGCATTTGAAATTTCGAAGTTGTTACCTAGATTCACAAAATGAATAATAATGAAAATCGAGGTCCCCCTCAAATTAAAAAACGAGCTGTTTGTGGAATATTAACAAAACTTCACGTCAAACAAAATAGGCAGGGGGGTCCCCCAACTGTACACATTTTAAAAAAAGAATTAACAGTTTTTTTCATAAGATATTCCATACGATGTAGGTATCACATGTCCTATTTTTCCATTCGAAATTTCAAAATTGACACCTTGATCTACAAAATGAATGATAATGTACATCGGGGTCCTCCTCCAATTAAAAATCGACTTGTTAGTGAAATATTAAAAAAGCTCGATGTCGAGCAAAATAGGCGTTATAGGTTTTCCCTTTCATTTTACCTTTATACTAAAAGTGAGAAGTAATAATTCAATTGACAGCCTCGAATTTTTAAGCTAGTGCATATCTTTCATCGCGGGCTTTGAGCTCGGCGACCGAATCAAGCAATTCCGTAACGAAAGTAAAAACTAACACCCCCCCCCCCCACTCCGCTTGCCATGTAGATCGGCCGAGCGTTCGCTCAAAGTTACATACACGTTAAGCGAACGCTTGGCCGATCTACATGGCAGGCGGAGTGGGGGATGTTAGGTTTTACTTTCGTTATGGAATTTCTTGGTACGACTGTACGAAGCTCGCACGGATCGAGACGAGTTGCTCCGAAATCGGACGAATACGCAAGCAGCTGATTGTGAGAAAGTATATAGATGTATAGGTATCTATCATATCTTCATAATGCTACACTCACCGCATGTGCGCCCCGTAAGGGTACGAACAGAACGAGTAAGTCGAGGTGGAGGTGTAGCTCGCGGTCGATGTCGACATCCATGTAAAACAATCGCATTGAGTTAAATGGGAGCGAACATAACGAGTAAGTCGCGGTAGAGGTTTAGCGCGATGCCACCAAGGAGGTTTTCAGCGATGCTTTTGAGAATCAAATCAGTTTGTTTTACATGGATTCTTACCGCGCGGTCTACAAGGATGATTCGCTGTGATTGGTGCGTTCAAGGCAGTGTTGTCATCACCCCAAGCACCTCGCATAGAAGACGTGTGGCGTCTGTCATTTCGTGCGCTACAGTACTCCAGTTGCCAGCTTTTTTCTCCTTCGGTTATTAAGTTTATTTTTTGATAATTTGTGCTAGAAATGAGGGAAGATCCCATAGCAATTGTGCAGATCACTCATTTTGTAATTATATTCGTAATTATAGGAGCTTTCATTGGTTCTTCTTAAAAAGTATTTTATCATTAAGATAGATTTTGAGGACTTCTGAGTCATTCTATTTCGAAGCTTTGCTATGTTCATGGCACTAAATATCCTTCCAATTTCAGCATTCTATTTCATTCGAAGGCTACAAGTGGGAAAAAGACAGTCAACAAATGCGTCATTAAGAAGATAATAAAAAAAAAGTATGATTATTTACTTTTTTTATTTCGAAACTACGTAAATTATCAATAAAAAACTTAAGAATGAAATTTTTTAAATTCTTTCAACGAGAATCTATTCTGAAACCTTTCAAAACTAGCTCCAAGAAAGAAAAAAAATCTCAAAAATTTCTTTAGTTTAACAGTTACCACACTTGCAATGTCCATGTTCAAGCAGCAAAAAATGATGAATTAACTATTGCATAACTAAATGAAAAATCGCTATAAAATTTTTTTGCCACTGAATTATTGTTCATTAACTATCCAGTAAGTGCCTGAATTTTTTCATTCTTTAACTTTCCTATTTAATATGGTAAAATAATGTTTATTGTTAAAGTGTTCAAAATGGGCGTGCCTTGCCAAAGCCAGATTAGCCGTTTTTGGCCGTATTTTCACCCCTCAGAAAATTATAAATATTTATCCTATAGTTTCGGAAGTTGAGACTTCACTATAGGAAATTTACTCCTCTTTTCGAATCTTTTTCGAGACATAAAAATCTCAATTTGTTGCAGAAAACAAACCCCTTTTTTTGATCTTTCAGTAAATTGTAAATAACTTTTACAAATTTCGCGAGCGGAACTGTGTTTTTTCCAAAAAACATCTACATTCTATTCCGAACCGAATGACATATCGCTTATGTTTTTCCGAGACTGTTGAAAAAAGTTGAACAAAAAAGAACTTCTTGACTAGACTACAGAATGATATCCGATTTCGGAACGTAGTTCCGAATATAGAGATAGATTCTATTATATATTTTATGAAGATAGTTAAAATACTTATTTAATTTTTTATTTAAACTGTAGAAGTCGTTAGAATAGTCGCTAGATTTTTTTGTCGCCAGACACATAAGCAGCTACAGCTAAGCCGCTGTAGCAAACAAAATGTCGCTAGATCTAGCGACAAAGTCGCTAAAAAGGCAACACTGTCCCCCTCCAATTAAAAATCGACCTGTAAGTGAAATATTAAAAAAACTTGATGTCGAACAGAATAGGCGTTATAGGTTTACCCTTTCATTTTACCTTTATACTAAAAGTGAGAAGTAATAATTCAATTGACAAACTCAATTTTTTTTGTATTGTTGTCCAATCTTTGGGAACTGTTGAATCACTAACGCCAGGGAGCAGAGGCGCCGACTTATGAAAAATATTGGGGGGGCCCATACTGGGGTCTTGCCGCAGGAAATTTTCTGAATTTTAGATGAAAAATAGTGAGTTTTAAAGTTTTTTAAAGCATTTTAGAGTCATATGATCAACATTAGAACACCGAAACCTCAACTCTCGATAACTCGACACTCCGGGAAACCTGACACATTTTTTGGCGTTGAAAAACGAAACAAAACAAAACACGCACGGCATTTTCGTAAAATACAGAAATAATTATGCTTATAGACTATTACAGAGCAGTGAATACATAGCTCTGAAAACACTGAAATTATATTTAAATAAATCCTCAACTATCAAGTTTAAAGTAAAAAACATAAAATATTGCTGTCGCACAGTAATAGCACTTTGATTTAATAAGTGGAATAGCTAATTTCAGTTTACTTGGAATAAGGCTGAGGGTTCATTTAATGAAAACATTATCTCAAAGTCATTGCTTTGAAAATATTTGAGTCTTATAAAATAATAAATATAAACATATTTAAGTATTTGAAAATAACTAATACAGTAATATAGTAATACAGTACTAAACTAGTACTTATATTTTCAAAAGAAAATTTAACATTATTTATATAGGTATTTAATTCATAAAGATTTTTTATATTGCTCTAAATAACAATACTAGGGCTAGAGTGTGTTTAGAAAGGTGCAAATGTCGAACGTCTGACTACATTACTGAATATTAAGTCGTTGATGACTGATCGGTTATCCGATTCATCCAAAACATCTCGGTGGGCATGAAGAACAGCCAAGTTGTTCAATCGCTTCTATCCCATTGTTGATGGGAGATATGACTTCAGACGTCTAAGGATCCTAAATTACCGTTCTGCTGTTGCTGTCGTGATTGGAACTATTTGGAGAAGCTTAAGGCACTTCACTAATTCACATAAAATTTCTCCAACTGCAGACCCTTATGGAATGTTACATCGCGCATGTTTTTTTGAGTCCAGTTGTTTTTTAATAGCGATATCGGCTAACATAATCAAGTGTGAGCGCAGTCTCTCAATGTCTAGATCGTTTTTGAAAACTCAGTTGATTTTTCAAACTTTGTTTCACCTCTGTTTACTAATAGCAAGTACTCTTGGTCAATTGCAATGCCCTGTGTGAGTCAAGTTGATGCAAACCGCTCAGTAATGCAAGATTGCATCTTTTCAAAAACTTCAATGTAAAGACGTTTTTAGTATTCCTTCGGGGTTTTGAAAGTGTGCGATTCCGAGGAAGCAAAGGATCATCGTCTTATGAAGGTTTTCCTTTCAAACACAATTCCAAAAGTGTGCAAAACTATCACGCCTTCCATTGCGCATACAAATCAATCCCTATAATATTTTTTTCAGATCAGAAATACTTAGATGGGTTCATTGAATTTTTTCATTGAAATCCCCTACTGGGTTCATTGCATGGCAATAAAGACGTAAAAAGAAATAAGTCTTGAATTTTTACATTGACTCAAGGGTGCCTGCACATTTGTAACCCTCCATTGTTTTGTCCTGGTTTGGAGAAAAGGAAAATGAAAAATACCAACATCATTTTGCGATTTTACAAAGCATAATATAACTAATAATTTTCTTAAATTATTGGGGGGCTCCGCCCCCCCAAAAATTTTATTGAGGGGGCTCGGGCCCCCCCAAGCCCCATGGAGTCGGCGCCTATGCCAGGGAGTGCCTCCTGATCGGCACTCATTAGAATACCACGTTCCGACTACGCCCTTCCTTGTTGACCGCACACAAAGTGCTCGCGTAGTTCCTGCGTCCGACCCCCTGGGACATAACTGAAAATAAATTTTACTACTTTCGAGTTTATTACGGCTTAACATTGCGACAGTAAAGCTTTAACAACCACTAAATCATTGTATATGGACCGTAAGTGTTGGGTATTATCATAATAATGAATATTATTTGATAAATTATTATTTGAAGGCGTCTATCTCGCATTTCACCACTCACAAGCAGCGCACACAATATAATCGTAAATTTTTGTGCGGTGAACGAG
>JARQZK010003854.1:0-10000 GCA_030704885.1 Cynegetis impunctata
GTACATTTCCCGTACATTTTATTCAGTCTCTTGATAAATGACAAGGTAAGTCTACACTAAGATAACATTTGGGGATTAATTTGTTACCTCAGCAAGGATTCCTGGAGCGCCAGTCACGGTTTCTGATAATTGTGCGGAGGCAGCTCGTCGTTAGTAATAATATTACAAAACACAAGATTGTTTGGCGGTGTTTCGAATACGAAGTCCAGAGCATTTGAACTCCGTATATCACGAGTAGAATGCATCCCAAGCTGAAAAGAAGTAATTAAACAATTATGTATTTGATTTACACAGGGAGTGAGGGAGATGATAATTACTTAAGGGAGTTAGAATTTATAACTTGAAACAGAAATTATATTTTAATATTCACATGATTTTACTAAAATGCAGTTGTTTTTGTACGTGTTGAATAGTTTTTTTTGTAATGATAGCTTGTAATAAACCTCTGTTGTTGATTAGTCATAAATTTCGTATTGTTATAGAAATATTTTACACCACAACATTTTGGTGATATCAGTAATCTATTGAATGTTTTTTAATTGTTAGATGGCAGTTGCTTCTTTTAAAGGCTCATTAATGATGGAAAATTGGGCTAAATATATAATATATGTTCGTATATATATATATATATATATATATATATATTTATATATATATATATATATATGAATATATATAATATATATATATATATATATATATATATATACAGTGAGAATTATTTCAAGGTACACATAGGAGAATCCAATGAAAAATGTATGCGTCATTTCAAGGTATACAACAATACAGATTACTTGTCATTGCTTAGCGATATTATTGATAAGTCGCAGTTGCTTTGGCTTTCAAGAAAGTAGTTAATCTTATTAACTATGTGAGAGTTAAACATGTTAAAACATGTTCTGGTTTTCATTGATTTTATTTAGAAATATTTCACAACTCTGTTCTCAATGCATAAATCTTGGCGATTCTGGTACTTGTATGATCTAAATTTTTCTTTGCGTAGAATTCGCAGCAGCGAACTTTGTGAAATGGAATGAGCAGCAGCTACTGATCTTGAATTTATACTGCTGCTCTCGACAACACTATTTATCGCATCTATTCTCTTAGTTTCATTGATTTTGTATGGTGCTTCTACTTTGGATCTCTGATGGGATGTTTGCAAACAGCCTGTGTTCTTAAATTTTGCTGCTATCTTTGATATTGTTCTTATGGACGGAACTGATCTCTCAGGATATTCAACACTAAAATGATCTCTTACTTGTCTTATACTAAAGCCACTGCAGTAACATACGTAGAAGCGAATCTTTTCTTGTTGTGTGTAAATATTGTACATTTTCAAACTTAATTCGATTAGAAATGAAAGTTATCAACAATCACATCTAAAGTATTTCCTATGTATACCTTCAAATGGCCCAAACATTTTTCATTGGAATTAATTGCAATGGTTTTTCTATGTATACCTTGAAATAATTCTCCCTGTATATATATTTATATAATCTATATATATATATATATATATATATATATATATTTATATATATATATATATATATATATATATATATATATATATATATATATATATATATATTATATATATATATATATATATATTACTGATATCACCTTATTGTTGTGGTGTAAAAATACGAATTTGTATATATATTATATATATTATATATATATCTATATATATCTATTATATATAATGTAATATATATATATTATATAATTATATTATATATATATATATATATATAATATATTTATATTTATTGAATGAAGTATAAACTTTAAAATAAAAAACACTTGGCTTATGTTTCACAATATAAAATAAAATATTTAGATACTGTATTTAGCAGTAACGAAAAGTCAACAGTTATGAGCGAGTTATGAACTCATTATCAAGACATTATCAGTCAGGATAATGAGTTCATAACTCGAAACATGTCGACTTTTCGTTACTGCTGAATACAGTATCTAAATATTTTTTTTTATATTTTGAAACATAAGCTAAGTGTTCTTTATTTTAAAGTTTATACTTTATTCTTTATGATGTTTCACCAAGTGATGTGCGAGAATTCAATCTCAGTTTTTATATTTATTTATATATAGAAATATATATATATATATATATATATTATATTATATATATATATATATATATATATATATATATATATATATGTATATATATATATTTATATATATATTTATATATATATATATATATATATATATATATATATATATATACAGTGTGACCCATTTTTAATGGAAACACCCCTGTAATATTTGAAGTTGTGAACCGATTGCAACCATACTTTTTTTGAAATGTCAAGTACTAAAAGGTCTACCTTGTGATTGAAAAATCTATTAGGTCTTAGTTTTAGTTGATTTGCGTGAAAACTTGAATGTAATTCCGTTATTTTCCGTGAAAATATTTACGCTATTTTATTGTTGAAATCATAAAAAAAAATATTTCTATGGCTATCTGTTGATATTGGGTGTTTTTTTTGTGATTTTTAACTGTGAGTTTTCGAATTTTGAGTTCTCATAACATTGTTATGAATTAATATTTTTTTATGAAATTTCGGTCATACCTATTTAGGGGCACGCTGAATCTAGTGGTGTGGTAATATTTTCAATGAAAAAATCGCTAATAAAATACCGAATTTCGACTAAGAAAAAATATCGTAGTATGCCCTGAAAATTGGATTGAACATTTCTTATTTTGTCCCAAGGTAGACCTTTTAGTACATGACATTTCAAAAAAAACATGGTTGCAATCGGTTCACAACTTCAAATTTCACATGGGTGTTTCCATTAAAAATGGGTCACACTGTATATATATATATATATATATATATATATATGTATATATATATATTATATTTTTTTTTTTTTGTTTTATTATTGTTTTCTATATAAAAGATATATATATATATATATTTATATATATATATATAGTTATGATATATATTTTATACAATATATATTATATATATATATATATATATATATATATATTATAAATATATATATATAATATATATATATATATATATATATTATATATATATATATATATATAAATGCACATGTATACTAATTATATTGTAATATCAACTAAGTGCGTATTGCTTCCTCATTTTGTTCAATCTACAGACAAATTTTCAAATCCCTAACATCAAAACCTACAGAAAAAATCTCTATATTAAAATAGTGAAAGTTATGTAAGAGTTGAAGCCCCCGAAAGATCATTTCCTCACATTAACTTAATCTACGTAATAAATTTCAACCCTGTACCTCAATTTGCAGCTGTGAAGACGCATATATATATAAATATATATATATATATATATATATATATATATATATATATATATATATATATATATATATATATATATATATATATTTAGAGTATCAGATGTACCAGAAATCGTGGTCCAGAAGTCTAAAGTGGATAAAACCATACTGAAAAGTTATATTAATTGTTAATATCAGTTTTTTCAATATTTAGAAATTTTATAAAATAATTCTGTTACATCTGTGTTGTGAATTTTATATTTTTAATATTTAATTGACAACCGGTTTCCGTGAAACATACTACTATATATCATCTATGAATCTATACCACTAAATGATTGTTTTACTGAATTCATTGTATATCATCCACGAATATTTCGGCAAGTGAGCAAAATACGTTTTTGTACTTCAGAAGGTTTGATATTGAGTAACCGAGTGAGCTTCGTATATTAGAAAATCTTTATTGATATTAACAGAGACGGATCCGTTTTAATGATTATCTTCAATTGTGATTCATCGAACCATATTTCATTAAATCTCTTTTCTAATATTGCTCCTTCTCTCAAATAATGGAAAGTAATTCGAGTTGACGCAAATTTTGGAAAGAGCCCAAATGAGGCTCATCAGTTTCGCGCTTCATTTTGTCCGGACTTAGATCAAGCTCGATGGCACCTGTGAGATTAATGCCATATTGCCAATTAATCATTTTGTACAAATCCATGAACGCTGACGATAATTGGGTTTATCACGCCAAGAATAGGAGAGATTATATAGCTCTAGATCGTATAAATATAGAATTAGTCCTTCCATAATCATGAATTGAATCTAAAGCTACAGTTTCATTGGAAGAACATTGAGGAAGATTTTGTTGCTGAGTGTTTCTCCTTGTTGCCAAAAGTAGAAACTTATGGCAACATACGTAAACTTGTTTCCACTGAAGAAACTAAGATTGTCAATAGTTGCATATTATTTAGTAGAAAAAATCAACATTTGTTGCCGAAACATAAAGAAATTTTTCGTTTTTGTACTTCGCTGCACACTGAATATCTACGACAAGAATGTTTACTAGTTGCGTTCTCGATACGTTTCCACTGCGATAGCAACACGGATTGTTTCACACGTTTCCTATATTTTTAAAAGTTTACCGCTCAAAATGGAAACCAGCGACAAGTAGGAACAGTCAATATTAGTTGACGAAAAATAAAGAAATTTAAGGAACATTTAGAAACATTTACGGAAACGCGGAACAGCAACAAGAATGTTCCCCCGGGGGAATCGTAGCTTGAAGGGTGACAAGTAGAAACAGTCAACATTTGTTGCCGAAACATAAAGAAATTTTAAGGAATATTTAGGAATGTTTGGAATCATTTTCGGAAACACCCTTCTTCTTCTTCTCACACCATCTCCCTTCGAAGGTTGGTGATCCAAATAGCCATCATTGTTTTAGACACTGCTGCACGGAAGATTTCAATTGATGTGCAACCGAACCATCGGCGTAGATCTTTCAGCCACGAGTTCTGCTGCCTTCCGATTGATCGTTTCTCCTGGATTTTGCCTTCAATAATAATTTGAAGAAGTTCGTACCGACTCCCTCTCATGATGTGGCCTAGATATTGAGTTTTCCTTTCCATAATTGTGAGCAGTAGTTCTTTTTGCTTCTTCATGCGATTGAGTACTTCGACGTTGGTCACTCTTTGTATCCATGATATCTTGAGTATGCGTCTGTAGAGGTACATTTCGAAGGCTTCAATTCTTTTTTCCATGGAGGGGTTGAGGGTCCAGCACTCGCATCCATATAAGAGTACTGGTAACACATAGCATCTTAGCATGCGAATTCTCAATTCTAGGCTTAGGTCCAGTCTAACAAAGAAGTTTCTCATTGTAGTGAATATTTTTCTTGCCTGTTCTATTCTCGATTTGATATCTTTTGTCTTGTCACAGTGTTGCTTCACTATGGTTCCCAGATACTTGAAATTGGTCACTTGTTCTACGATGTTGCCATTGATTGATATGGCAACGTTTATCGCCCAGTGGGGTTGCTAGATCCTCAACTGGGCGCCTCCCCAGGTGGCGCTATTACTCTTATTGTGCATTATTTTCAGTGAATAATGATGAACTTCTTCAACGTTTTTAACATTGAAATTCTTTTTCTCCAAAGTTTTCTTTGTGAGTTACGTAGCGGTATGTGAGATTTAGTGGAACTAATTTCGAGAATACGATGGAACGTGTAATTTGAAATAGAGAAAACAGCGTGTATGTTAATGTAAAGTGATTATCTTCGTTGGGTTAGCAACTACATTGAGTTATAATGTATCATTATTCATTTTATCAGCGGAAGTTGAAATAAAGAAGGAAATGAATTAATCAATTATCTTCCCCTATTCGCAGTTCATGTTAGTTGATTGATTATTTTCCTTGTTACTGAGTTTAGATGTAACATATCTTTGACGAATAGTGTTAAACTTTCGTAGAAGTTTATTCAGCACCATATCCTTTCAAATAATTTTTGCATACGGTCATTTAAGTTCTCATTTCCGTCTCCGTTTCAGTTGAACTGTCAGTTCATTCTTTGTGTAGAAAGCATTGTACACGTAGATAGATCTGGCTATACCATCAGTTCTATCTCCCCTTTTCACTTTTCCTATCAGTTTTGAGAAAATACGTCGAATGACGAGGTCAGTAGAACGTTTATTTTCTTTTGCAACAGTTGGTATTTCTAACAATTATACAATGAATAAACAACACTGCCAGAACTACAACCAAAGCAATGCATACTGAAGAATTAAGGGAAATTTTGGATTGGTTGGGCCGATACATGGTGTAAATTAATAAACATTTCGAAACAATGCTTAATAATAACAATAATTTACACATTTATTTAAATAAATAACGCATGACGCACGTTTCGGTGGAACTTTACCTTCTTCAGATGCTAATGGCTAACTATGTTCCTCTGTTATATCGAAAACAAGAAATAAAGAGATGACAAATTGGGTAGAAGGGGTAAATAGAAGGATGGTTACAAATAATTATTAGAATAGAAAAAGCCAATTCTGATCTGCTAGTCAGGAAGTTCGGTAATTTTGAAAAGATTGAGAAGGGGCTTGAAGTATGATCGATTTGGCTATTCAGTAGGAGATCAGAATGCTTGTATTCATTTATCTGTAATGATTCTTAAAAAAAATTCCCTTACTTTCAGCATTTAATATTTTAAAATCGAAATTGAATGTGTTATTTTCTTGGATCAAATGGTTTGCATAATGTGAATCCGACTTTTGTTTAACAAAGCTACCTTTGTGTTCTGAAATTCTAGTTTGAAAGCTTCTGCAAGTTCTACCAATGTGAAAATTATCACAATCACCACAATTAATTTTATAAACTCCTTATTTATTATCTTTATGAACTTTGAATTTATTATTTTTATAATTTAAAATATTAAATGCTGAAAGTAAAGGCATTAAACAAAATTATTTTAGAATCATTACAGATAAATGAAGACAAGCATTCCGGTCTCCTATTGAATTGCCAAATCGATCATACTTCAAGCCCCCTTCTCAATCTTTTCAAAATTACCGAACTACCTGACTAGAAGTTCAGAATTGGTTTTTCCTATTCTAATAATTATTTGTAACCATCCTTCTATTTACCCCTTCTACACAATTTGTCATCTCTTTAGTTCTTGTTTCCGATATAACAGAGAAACATAGTTAGTTTAATTAAGGGAAACTTCACCAAACTTGATTATTAATTTTTTTTGACAGACATCAAAAGATCTTTAATGAGAAAACATTCTCTCAATGACACACGGAGAAACACCAAAACGATTATACAACGTCGTCAAGGGTATATTCACTTATCAATACGCGGTAACTATGCAAAATTCACAGATGCTATTGGCTTATTCATAACTGAGTTATGAAATCATGGGAATAGAACGGACGAGAGCTAATGAAATTCTATACATTTGAAGTCAATGTCATATTATACCTATTGTAAATTGTTAGCGGCAGAATAGTGACAAACAAAAAAGAAATAACACAGACCATTGAAGCTTTCTACAAACGACTATATTCAACACCAAATAGAGAAATAAAATCCAATATTCCAATAATTTTAAACCAAGGCTCAGAAGACCTCGAAGAGATAAATGACGATGAAATTATATCAGCTTTAAAATATATGAAAAGCAACAAAGCACCTGGTGAAGACGAGATGGTAATAGAAAGCATTAAAATGGGCGGACAAGACATCATCAATGCCCTTAAAACCTTATTTAATAAATGCCTCTCCGAAGGAACAATGCCATCGCAATGGGAAAGTGCACAAATCATCATCATACACAAGAAAGGAGATAACACGAACCTTGAAAACTACCGGCCAATAAGTCTTCTAAGTCACATCTATAAGCTCTACACAAAGATTATAACAACACGTCTAATAAACAAACTAGAGTTCTTTCTTTCAAGAGAGCAAGCGGGTTTTAGAACAAAACACGGTACCAACGATCACTTGCTCACAATGAAACTAATAATTGAGAAGTGTATAGAGTACAACAAACCGCTTATGTTGGTTTTTATAGACTTCAAAAAGGCCTTTGATACAGTGGACCATCAGAAACTGCTAGAAGCACTTGCAGAATGCCGAATTGACTACCGTTACTCCTCAGCTATTAAATACATATATACCACATCCACAGCATACTTAAAGATAAACAACAATCAACATACCAAAAAGATCTAAATTGATAGGGGACAGAGACAGGGTGACGCGCTTTCTCCTAAACTATTCGTTACTCTGCTGCAAAGTGTGCTAAACAAAATAAGTTGGAACAACATGGGAATTAACATCGATGGAGAAAATCTAAGCCACCTTTGCTTCGCCGACGACATCGTCTTAATAACAGACAACACGGCTAAGGCACAAAAAATGTACATATAGCCACAGAAAAGGTAGGCCTTGAAATAAATCTGTCAAAGACACAATATATGACAAACCTTGTTCTAAGCAATTCTCTAAAAATTAACAACATAAATATAGAACAGACATATTCATACAAATACCTAGGACATGAAATCAGCATCGAACGGGACAATCAGACACGCGAAATCCAGCGAAGAATAGGTCTGACTTGGGCAGCATTTGGAAAACTAAAATCAGTGTTTCGGTCCAATCTCCCAATATGCTTGAAGAGAAAGGTGTTCAACCAATGCGTCCTTCCTGTGTTGACATATGGTGCAGAAACACTAACACTTACAAGAGAAAGCATTACGAAAATACAAGTGATGCAACGCAGGATGGAAAGATCGATGCTGGGAATCACCCTTCGAGACAGAGTCCCAAATACAACTATAAGACTTAGAACGAAGACACGAGATGCTGTCGAGACTATCTTACATTTAAAGTGTAACTGGGCGGGGCGTGTTGCCAGAATGACGGACAATCGATGGACAAAGAAGATAGCAGAATGGCGTCCAAGACAGGACGCATATCGTAACAGAGGACGACCACCTACCCGCTGGAGCGATGATATGAGAAGAACAGCCGGAAACTGGATATTGGTTGCACAAGAACGGGGGAAATGGAAGCATTTGAGAGAGGCTTTTGTTCAGCAGTGGATAGTATAAGCTACAGAAGAAGAAGAAGAAGAAATTGTTAGCGACAACGAGATGTAAAGCTTCGGCTTTCATCTACAACCCTCGTACATTTGTCTACATAAGATGAGCTTATCGTTCTCTCATACCTGAAAATCCATGTATTCAACGAATAGAATTACATGAACCTAATTAGCCTTAATGATCCGACTAAGTTGAAACTGTTTCCTGTGTAACATCGTGATAGGCTGGCCCAAAACAATTAGGTGGTAAAACATACATTTAGAAGTCAATCGCGCTTTAAATTTTAAGCTTCGTGTTTTTTCTGTAATATCAAGCTAATCAGCAAAACGATGAAATTGAAAATTTTTTTTCATTTATTTCTCCATAAATCGAAAAATAATATATTTATAATGAAAAATATATGAAACGTATTGGAAGCTCGAATAAAAGTTTAAATTGAAATTGCGGTGAGAATATGCGTGTTCGTGTATTTTTTGTATGATTGAACTGTTTATGAATTCTCCAATGAAGAAAAGTGAACCAAAGGTAAATGAACTTCACGCAACAATTTATATTTCATAAACAGCTCTCGGAAAAAACTTCTTCGACACGATTTCATTAAAAGGTTGTTCATGCTGGAAACATTTCTGAGGAAGAGGGTTTCATGGAGTTGTTATTCGTTCCAGAAAAGCTTCCTGATAGAATTATGGTCGGTCTTTTATTTGATTGATAAACCTTGTGGTACGGTTAATGATTCTGCTCTTGAAATAAAGGAGATTACTACCACAGAGCACCTGCCGTGATAATATCTGTAGAAGAGACACAAATTGGCAACTTTATTCTATTGATCGGATGAATGAAGATGAGCAGTTAAATTATGGATCGTCTATAACCCTCATTGTCCTCAATTTTGAGTGGGGGTATTTATAGGTGCAAAGGAGTGCACTAGGTGCAGAGCCTTCAAGTATGACAGCAGTATTTCAATGCTCCTATAGACATATAAGAGCCTTTTGGAAGCAGCAATAGCAGATTAATCGTAACCAATTCTTGCACGAAATAGATAATTGAGCTCCAGTGAAGCTGTCTTAGCAATG
>JARQZK010003854.1:12500-54585 GCA_030704885.1 Cynegetis impunctata
TCCATGAATTTTCAATATTTTATCATATCAGTGGTTCAACCGCCCTTGAAAAACATACTATGTTTCAAAGTGAATAATAAACAATGATATGATTTTGTTTCTTATTATCGCTTGCTTATATTAAATGAAAATTATTTAAATTTAACACATTAGGTATTTACTCTATGCAAGAAGGAGGGGTAGCATAAAATATAAATTTATGATGAAGTACATTGATATTATTCTGTGCTTCTATTTGAAACATAAATTCATGGCTCACTATTATTATGGTTGAAAAAAATAACATCAAACACATAAACACAAGTTTCCGTTGAAAAAAATACTTTGGTGCAAATGTACCGTATTTCATTGAAAACGTTATGCTCCCTTCAACACATTATAAAAACCCTCTACTCTCTGGAATCCGCTGAAGTTGAAACAAAAAGAGGAATAAGAGATTGGTGTTCATCTCTCGTTATAATTCAAAAAGCTGTTTGTACAGCGTTGACATATCAAACGGGTGCTGAAATTCTAGGTCTTTGTAAGGATAATATGAATCAACAGCAACACAATATTTGATGAAAAATTCGCTCAATTGGGGCTATATGAACTAGTAGCCTAAAAGATATGCGTTTATTCTCAAAGAGCTTTCATGAACCTGAAATAAATGACTTATTTGTGTATTGAATCGTGTTTAGTATTCATAAGAATTGATTATTTGAGTGGCACTAATTTATTGAATTTCTAATTAAGAATTTAGATACAACAAGAAATACTCCAAGATGTCTAGATAGGGTATATTATTCTCATTTGTTTCTCACGCTCTGAGAAAATTTTTCTAGTATGTCAATTATTATTAATGAATAATTTTAAATTCTAATGGCGATCACAGTGAGAAGCAGCTGTTGTGAACCTGAAGGAAGAAATAGCAAAAACAACTTGAAGAACGCTTTCCTCATGGATTAGAAGTAAGAATTGAATTTCATTAAACTTGCACTTCTAAGAAGTTTCAATTGATATTTGTACACTATAATGAAAAAGTACACTATGCTGTTCAAATAGTATGTTATTTCAAATTTTAAAGGTATTCAGAATCTAGTGGGACTATTCGCTCAGTTAGAGAAAACTCAGTTCTTGTGAAGCAAACTCAGAGTTGTTGTGAAGCAAACTATGAGTCGCTGTGGAGCAAGTCGTTGTGGAGCAAACTATGAGTCGTTGTGAAGCAAACTCAGAGTTCTTCTGAAGAAAACTCAGAGTTATTGTGAAGCAAAATCAGAGCTGTTGTGAAGCAAACTCAGATTTGTGAATCAAACTCAGAGTTGTTTAGAAGCAAACTCAGAGTTGTTGTGAAGCAAACTATGAGTCGTTGTGAAGCAAACTCAGAGTTCTTCTGAAGAAAACTCAGAGTTATTGTGAAGCAAAATCAGAGCTGTTGTGAAGCAAACTCAGATTTGTGAATCAAACTCAGAGTTGTTTAGAAGCAAACTCAGAGTTGTTGTGAAGCAAACTATGAGTCGTTGTGAAGCAAACTCAGAGTTCTTCTGAAGAAAACTCAGAGTTATTGTGAAGCAAAATCAGAGCTGTTGTGAAGCAAACTCAGATTTGTGAATCAAACTCAGAGTTGTTTAGAAGCAAACTCAGAGTTGTTGTGAAGCAAACTATGAGTCGTTGTGAAGCAAACTCATAGTTGTTCTGAAGCAAACTCAGAGTTATTGTAAAGCAAAATCATTGATCAGAGATATTGAGAATAAAATTCAGACTTGTTGTGAATCAAACTCAGAGTTGAGGTGAAGTTAACTCTCAATTATAAAGCAAGTTCAGAGCTATTATAAAGCAAACTCAGAGCTATTATAAACAAAAAAAACAATTCAGTGTCGACTGTTTCATTTATTACTCTCAATGGCCGAAATAATGAATAGAATTCCTTACATTCCATTAGAATATATTTATAGTTAATTCATTAAATATTGCTCAAGGAAGCTCTTCTTCTCTTACAGTTTCGAAGAATAAATAAACTTCAAAAGAAAAACTTCAGATATGAAAATCATGTACTCTTTAACATACCAGAAACATTGAAACATTTTCTGCTAAGAGCAATATTCTGAAGTTTTTCTGTACATAGTGAAATTTTCAATATTTTTATGATGCTCAGACAAAACAGAGTAGGTCTCGGATAAATTTAATGAATAAAATCAATTTCATTCTTATTTACAAAATCAATTATTTCACTTCATTATTGAAGATTGAACAGATAATTAATCTTAAGATGGGAATTAAACAACGTCAATAGGATAATTTCCAATTTCGCAATTTAATATCCATAGCGTGTTTATCTAATTATCGAGAGATATTTTTTGAGGGGTTCTACGTATTTACACATCGCTGTTTATATTTTCAACATACCTATAATACAAAAAAGATATAATTTAGGTCCGAAAATATGAAAAATCTGAATGAAATATAAATTTAATCATATCACAAATTTTACAGGTTCCCCCTGTAAAATTATATTTCTGATTGAAATAACAATATTACGAATAACAAATATGAATATATTCACAATTATACTCACCTAGGAATGTACAGAACTCTTTCAGCTACTACAAATCCTACAGTAACAAATATATTCGTAGCTGGTAAGAAAGGGAACACAAGTAAAGCTATTCCAAGTGTAACAGGCAAATGCCTTTGTCCATCAAAATCTGATATACTCTTCATCAGCAAAAATATGCTCAGTATGAAGAAGAAACAAGTGATCATGTTTCTGGAATCATATATACTGGTTACTAGTGGAACAGACCCCATCTGCCAATCATGTGAAAGTGTTGCAGGAAAGAGAACTAGCCACCAGTTAAAAGCTGCCAAATAGCAGAATGTTAATATTCTGCAAAAAAAATTAGTAGATATTAAAATTAATATTTTTTTTCATTCTTAGAGAAAAAATTGCAGTTTTTGCACCGAAGCGGACGAATATAATGGTGGACAAGAACATTCTATCAAAAGCCCATTTACAATGTTATGTATTGAACTATTCATAAACTTATACAGAACTCTCAGTATATTACTAGGCTATTATGCTATGAAAAATTGATCTGAACTGTTTTATCGATCCGTTATATTATATGACAAGAATTCATATTATTATTCATAAATAGGCATGACGACAGTATCAAAAAATTGTCGATTTAATGGTTTTAGGGGAAAATTTATATTCAAAAAAATTCAAAACAATCCTTTAGTTTCACTTAAAAAATTCAGATTATTAAGATTTTCAATCAAATAAAACATTAAAATACTGCAATCGGCCATTCTGACTGAAACACCAATCTCAGCGCATGACGTCACGCTTAGGTAAACTCCGCTGTCAATACTCTCATTCAATGTGTTTTGTTGTTGTGAATACTACTGATTACGCATTTAGATTGAGTTTTTATTATTTTACTTGTGGTTTATCGACTTCACTCTACTATAACAATGGAAACAAGCTTTGTTAAGGCAAATAGCTCAAATTTGTCCAGGATTGATGTATTAATGTTGGGCGATTTCCTCCCAACAGATGAAGAATTTTGCTCGCCTGAGTTTAGAAACGTGAAAACTTCCTTGTAAGTGAATTGTATTTATCTTTACCCTAGATACATCCTTTAGTTATAATCCAACCCGTTTTGAACTCATACGAGTTTATTTTACTTTCATAGGGTATTTTCACAATGAACTTGTCATCGTTTATTTTTGAGGTTATCTCCCTCATAGCTTGCTAAGATAAGTTGCTATTTTAGACCCGATAAAACAACTACATTTCTGTAACTAATAAGCACCTACTAGTACTAGTAGTCTTTTTCCTCATAGAAAACACCTAAAAACTGATAAATCACCAAGTCAATGTGTATGTATTTGTTCTAATTAATTTCAATTATTTTAGGTCTTCAAGGCCATCATATGGGAATGATGCAATCAGTTGTGTGCAACTGAAACGGGAAGGAAACATTTGTACAGTAATGTGCAAGATTTGCCCAGAACAAATATATATATATATATATATATATATATATATATATATATATATATATATATATATATATATATATATATATATATATATATATATATATATATATATATATATATATATATAATCTCTTGATAATTATTAGCAAAAACAGGCTTGTTGAATCTTAAAAAACTCGATTTTATTAAAAAGTTGACGTTTCGCCACGACATTCGTGGCTTTATCAAAACTTTTTGCTAATGATTATCAAGAGATTAGAAATAGTTCACAGGCAACAACAATTCAAATAAATAAATATTTATATATATAATATATATATATATATATATATATATATATATATATATATATATATATATATATATATATATATATATATATATATATATATATATATATATATTGTTCGGGTTTCCACGTGCGAGCTTTAATCACTTATTTCTTATTATTTTCTTGATTAGAACATGTACAAATACTTTGTTGAGTGTTCTTATTGATGTGTTTTTACACTGCGGTACTGCACACCACTCATGAATTTTGGAATTCATTTTTATCACACGAATTGATTTGATGTTTCGTTTACTTTCTTTGCTACGCATAGACACAATGATATGTTTACCTAAGCGTGACGTCAGACCGACGCAATCACACATGTTAGCTATTTTCGCGCGCTATTGAAATAATATTGGAAAAATGGCTTTAAACTTCGTTCAACTTAAGTTTATTACCGAAATGAAGGTTTTTTCGTGATTAGTAAATGTTTACCCACATTAAGCAAAAGTATTTCAAAATCTTTCGTCACGCCTATTGCTAGTCAGTATATATATATATATATATATATATATATATATATATATATATATATATATATATATATATATATATATATATATATATATATATAATACATACTGTCTACGTAACTTGCCTAGATAAAAATAGATTTATCATTAGTTCTATCAACAACATGTGTTCTATATAAAAATTTCTCCATGTTATAAAACCCAAAATTCAACCATCAGATATTAAATTTCATCAGCAGTAAACAAGGGGTGCCAAAAAGTATTAAAAATTTTTTTTTTATTGTAAATAAATAATATTGTATACTTGAGATTGATTTTCAATCCTTAAAATATTTTCTCCATGAAAATTTTCGATATGGTCCAAAATGGAGGTACTTCACTCCTGATCGAAGATAACTTTTTTGTCTAAACCTTGTATACTACTGATATAATAAATTATGTGATGGTTAAGTTTTGGGTTCCAGAATATTCAGAACTGTTTATAAAGAATACATCTTTTTGATAAAAAGAAAATCTTACTGTTGCGGATCATTTGACAAGCAGAGGAAATTACAACACTGAAGATGTTTAATATTAATTTTTAACTTTTTGAAAATAGCTTCATTAGGTTTGCCTTCTTTCTGGATAGCGATTGAAATATACCTCGGATGCAATATTACAACTATTATTACTCTGAATAAAACTTTCTAACATATCATATTTCCCGTAATTTTCGTACGACATCCTGACTTTTACGATTGAATCAATTAATTTATATTATGGTGGGAAGAAATGGACAAACTTTGTCATAGATGACACCATTCTACATAAAATACGCATTAAAACGCAAAAAGTAATGTAATAAAATATTATTTTTTCTATTAAAGACTTACACATCAAAGGCGTCCCGACATATAATCAAATGTGACAAATATAACAAAAATCCGTTCCAACCAAACCAGAGCTAACTATGATTTCCATTTAAAAAAAAATCTTTAGGCCATAATTCTAAATTACACTTATTTTTCAAATTTTCTCGACGGCACTGTATTAAACAGAAAAAAGTGCCATAAGAATGTAAAAGTTATTATCTGGTAACTTTACAAACAACCATGACATTCGCACTTGTCTAAAAATCGAAATATCGAACTTTCGTTTTAACCCGAAAACGAAGACGATAGTAAATTTTGGTTTTTGTCAGTGAATTTGTCTCGAAAAAAGAGATCGAGAAGGCGCTCTCCATTTTTAGGGTTCCGTACCCAAACGGTAAATACGGAAACCTATTACTAAGACTTCGCTGTCTGTCCGTCCGTCTGTCTGTCTGTCACTAGGCTGTATCTCAAGAACCGCTATAGCTAAACAGTTGAAATTTTCGAAAATAATGTATTGCTGTTGCCGCTATAGAAACAAATAAAAAAAAAATAAGTAGGGGAGACCGGGTACAAAAGTAACGGCGGGTCGAAAGTAACAAAGGCTCAGTAGGTTTAAATAATTGTCAAAACACCACTTAGCTGCTCTCAGGTGATAGCCAGTGGCGCCACCTTCTGTTGCATTCAATCGCCGCTCGCGCCACGCACTGTTAGATCGTGTGAAAGGACACTACGTGATTTCACAAATCAAAAGTAAATTTTTGACGTTTACTTATTTAATGTTTATGTAGTATTGAAGGGATGATATTAATCTGAATATTTGCATATTGATACTCGGTAAGATTGATTTTACAGTGCTTAAATTCGTTTTTGTCTAGCATGTTCCGTTTCAAGGTTATCTTTCATGTTCTAACAAAAATGCTGTAGGGTACTAAAGTAACGCCGCCCTATGGGTACATAAGTAACATGTTACTTTTGTCCCCGTATTGATTTACTCTGAGTAAACTTTTTATGTGTGTGTGTTCATTTCAACAAAATGCCGCGACAACGCATAACAACCACCACACGAATAACAACAAACATGGAAGTCTATCGAAAAGCGGCTGAAGAGCATTTTAATGATGGTGAAAAAATTAGAGCCAATGCAAAAAACATGGAATACTGCCATGTTACATTGAATAGATATATATAAAAAAATTAAGCTAGAAATACTAGCGCAGTTGTAGACAAGGAAAATAAATTTGACGAGGAAGATTGCTTCAACCTCGTTTGTTTAGAAAATTTTAGCAATAGTCGACTGAATGAGCAAAGATTACATATTTTCGAATGCAAAATGTGGTCTCATAGGTACTGAATGCGTCAATGAATTATGTGTGCCATAATTGCGAGTCTGAATAGACAAGACTGACACTGAATTTTCCAATAAATATTTGTTTGATTAAATATGTCATATTATATATAAACACCTTTGGCCTGTTACTTTCGACCAACAACGTGTTACTTTCGGCCCGCCAACGTGGTCGAAAGTAACAAATGATAAGTTTTTTTAAAGTTTCTGTGATTCATGCAAAATACACAATAATAAGGTAATTTAAGATGCTAATGTATAGAACATAAACGGAATTTATGTATGGCTATATCAATTTCACCGAAATAATAACACCTAACGAGAAACCACGGCGAAAGTACTAAATGTTACTTTTGTACCCGGTCTCCCCTATTTAAAGGGGGCTCCCATATAACCAACCCCATTTTTTTTTAGCCCTTTTTAGCTCGATATCAATACTGGCAACAGGTAGGCACTTGAAATATTCACAAATTCTCAGTTGTATTTTTACTTTAATAATAAATAATAAAATTAAAATAAAATAAATATTCAAGAGGGTCTCTATGGTACGGAACCCTTCGTGGGCGAGTCGGACTCTCACACCGGTTTTTCTGTATATTCTATAACTACCGAGATACCCCATAGAAACATCGAATTTTGACCACCCTGTTCAGATTCAAGAATAGGTAAACAATAAAGTTTAAACTTTGAAATAAAACACACTTGGCTTGAGTTTCACTATATAAAAATATTTAGATACTGTATTTCGCAGTAAAGGATAGTCGACATGTTTCGAACTCATTATCAAGACTGACTACAGGAGAGTATAACGTCTTATTTTATAAAACAGACAAAAGCAAAGGTGATACCTGAAAATCAATTTGTTCGTTTACAAGGGGTAATTTACTATTATGGGCGGAACTTATTTTAAGAATTTCAAGAAGGTCAAAGCGCTTTCCTTTGTTGCCTGAATGCAACAATTGGGTTTTGTTGAAATCCAGGAAATGCTTAGATTTTATACAATGTTCGGAGGAGCCAGTGATATTTTTGTTTTGTAAAATTGACTTTTCATGTTTTTCAACACGAATGTTTATATTCCTTCCTGTTTGTCCAATATAGAAAGCAGGATATTCGTCGCAGAATATTTTGTAAACACCACTGCTTCTCCGATATCAGATTTTTCTTTATTATTGACCACCCAGCTAGCAAGAAGCTTCTATAAATTTAGAGTAAAAGAACTTTTCTGTTCTGTAAAAGTTTCATAGTTGTGTCTAGAACATTGAGTTGTTGTATAAGTGGAGCAGATGATACTATTTTGTCTTCGTAAGCTAAATTGTTTTTTAAGTTTATTGCAAGAACGTTCTTAGAACATAATTACAGAACATTCAGAAGATAAGTGTAAATAATTGCTCGATAACTGTCTATAGTAGCACAATTTTACAGCAATGGTGCTTATAGAACTAAATGATTCCAAATTCGATGTAAAAAAGTATATTATAGAACTATACCAACTCCTGTGAAGCTCCTATAGAATTGCTCCGTAGTGGTTGATTATAGTTTTTTTATAGAAATATTGTATAAGGGGTTGCTAAGAGACAATTTTGCTACGAATAACAAATTATGCATATGGAAGCTGCTAACGAACTTAATAAAAAAAACCTCTATAACGTTGTTATAGAGAGTAATGTTATAGTTGTTATACAATAATTACAGAGTAATTAGGTTTAAACTATGCCATTTTTGTTTCATAAAAAAGCACTACAGAACAACCAAACCTTAATTGACGCCATTTTAAAAGTGAATTTCGTTCGAAGACATACCATGTTTGTAGAGCGTGTAAAAAAAATGAATCTCTGATATTAAACTGTATCTAAAAAATAAATGGTTTTTGAAATAATAAACGAATTTCATTTTGGTTTTTGTTTTTACAAAACACCGTACCCAGTAAACTTCGCATCCTCGCTATTAGACTGACGACCGAGGGGACATAATAGCTTCAAATCTCCAAAATAGTACCAATAATTCAGGCGATACCATAGAACATACATATTATATATCCACACTCATAAATACACATAGGTATACATAGACTGCTAAAATGGTAATACTTTAGTTGAGCTACAGTCGAGTACACTGTGAGCCATATTGGAAATATTTTTGACTCGTAAAAAAAGTCACTGGGAAATATTGTATGCAAATTTCCGCTTTAATAACGGTAATATCACCAGAGAAATCTTCTGTGAAAAAATCGTTTATGTATTTATATATTTTTTTCTTTCAAAATGCAGCCTGCCTTTACTAATTTTAGTGCTTGGGGAAATCTTGTAAAACATGACAACACGGTTAATTTTAGTTGGCACATTTGAGTTATAGTAGTTGCTTATGAAGTATATTAGCTCTGTAATAATTGCAATCGACACAAAATATTCATATTAGTTAGCATTCATATTGGAAGTACGAGATAAGCTTTCCATTTCGTCGCCATTTTGTAAAGAAAGAAGAAAAATTTAAATAAAAACTAAAATGAAACATAAATAGGCCAAATATTATCAGTAATATGATGTATATTTACTTTCTAACTGTTTTTTATACATTTGGCGGCAAAATTTATCAATAATTTTTTTTTTAATACTTAATTAGTTTTTAACATTGTAGAAAAATGAGATAAAATGAGGGCGCATTAAAAAATTACCATATATATACCACATATTTCACATTAATTTTTCTTCGGCATTAAAATTTATTCGTCTTTTGATTTCAAACTTACTAGAAAATTCAAATAAATGGTGAAGGTACTTTATATATTATGGTGTCCATATCATTTTTAACGCGTATCCATGATTTAAAGTGATACAGAAGCATTTTGTCTTCAAAAGATGTAAAAAAACCTTTTTTAAAGTTTTGTAACTATAACGTCACGCAACAAAATAATTGTATAATGGAATACAATATGTACGGTTAACGAACAAAAATATAGAAGTTCTTTATACGCTCTAAAATAGAATTTTAAGACACCATTTTAGAACTATTATAGAATTCGTATGACATTGCTCTGTAACTATCGCATAGAAATTCTTTACGACTTGTAAGAACGTTTACACCACAATTCTATAAATGTTTTCTACATACCTTACAGAACAACTTAAAGAACTAAAAAGTTCTTTAGCACGGGGCCCATTTCTTTTGTATAACTGCTGTAAGAACGTTTTGAGAATGTTCTTAGAACAAACATTGCTCTATAAAATTTGCTGAGAAAACGTTCTCTCAACTTTAATAGAACATAAAATTGTTAGCTGGGCAAGAATGAATTCAAGTTTCTTTTATTTGTACAAATTGTTGAAGTCATTCTTGGTCAATAATAAGGAAAAATCTGACATTGGAGAAAACAGTGGTGGTTACAAAATATTTTGCGACGAATGTCCTGCTTTCTGTATTGGACAAATAGGAAGGAATATAAACATTCGTGTTGAAGAACATAAAAAGTCAATTTTACAAAATAAAAATACCTCTGGCTTCTCCGAACATTGTATAAAATCTAATCATTTTCTGGATTTCAACAAAACCCAATTGTTGCATTCAGGCAACAAAGGAAAGCCCCTTGATCTTCCTGAAATTCTTGAAATAAGTTCCGCCCATGATATTAAATTACCCCTTGTAAACGAACAAATTAATTTTCAGGTATCACCTTTGCTTTTGACAGTTTTATAAAATAAGATGTAATACTCTCCTGTAGTCAATATTGATAATGAGTTCATAACTCGAAACATGTCGACTATCCTTTACTGCTACATACAGTATCTAAATATTTTCATATAGTAAAACTCAAGCCAAGAGTGTTTCATTTTAAAGTTTGAACTTTATTATTTATGATGTATAGATATTTCACCAAGTGATGTGCGAGAATTTAACCTCAGTTAATAGGTAAATATCTTAATATCAGCATTACTTGCAGCAGGTTGTCTAGAGAGTCGTGATTGTGGAAAAACTATTAGTCGGTGGATCAGATTCGTAACCACGATTCTGTCGCTTTCCTATAATCCTTTCAAAATTAATCGTCATTCTGTGCACCCGGTGAAATATTGAAGGGAGGAACTGTCGCGTTAACATTCCTGCTACCCGCAGTTACATGCTCGCTATTATTTCCCATGGTATTAACTCCGACGGGGAACTTTGGGACTACAATATTCCTTCGGGAACACCAAAGGTTTCTGTAACAGTTGGGAGAGTCTACAATGCTTTCAACAAGTACTAGTATTCGAAAATTTAATAATGCATTGCTTTGTTATCACGAAGCTATGTCTGCACTGTTTCCTTATACAGACTGAGATTGAAAAATACCTTCTCCAGCAATTGTTCACCATGAGATAGTTTTAGCAATCGCAATATTCAAACAGTTATTTGTATATGTATATATATATATATATATATATATATATATATATAAATATACAGTGCCGACTCAAGGGTATGTGCCGCCCTAACTTGTTTGAGAAATGAAACAATTTTAAATAAAAAATATGAAGGTAACTTTATATAAACTTTATTACTTTGTATAATTTAAATAAAGAATGTATTTTGGACAAACATAAGAAGGTTAGTAGTTTCATATAATCCTCACTTATATATATATATATATATATATATATATATATATATATATATATATATATATATATATATATATATATATATCAAATAATTAGATAAAAATAAGAGCTTGAATTTCAAAATAATCGAAGAAAAATACCTATTTTCCCAAACTTTAAACTTACAAAATACACTTGACTATATTGACTATTATTTTTTTCAGTTTTAATTCAGTCATACTTCATACAACTTCATATTTTTGTCTCAACAAAGTACTAGCCTCAATAAAATAATAGCCTAGTTTTTAAGTCTATCTGATTTCCCAAAATCTGCTGTTTTGCTGCCGTCATGCTGACCTAAATTCACAAAACGGTAACTCCTGTGTCGGCATTTTGACGGTGTACAAAGTAATAATTTTATAGGGATTGGCATCTCTTTGAATGTGCTTAAAAATTAAAAATATTTTTTATCTTCCCTCTGTAGAATGCCGCCCGGGTACCGTGCACTCCTTGCACCCTCGGCACGGGCCGGCCCTATAATATATGTTTATATATATATATATATATATATATATATATATATATATATATATATATATATATATATATATATATATATATATATATATATATATATAAGAAGTGAACTAGGACATTTGTTTGAAACTAATCAAACAAACCACCTAGCGGAGCTGGTTATAAGAGTTCACGAAGCATCGAAATATCAACATCTACCCCAGACGGTAATTGTTCGAAACGTTAATTTGTTTATCACAATCGATGGAAATTGATAGACAGACTGTTTCGCCCTTATCGGGGCTCATCAGTATCATCCATCCACCGAGAGTGATAACCAACATTTCAAACGGTCATACATATTTCTTCTAGTATCATCCATCCACCGATACTGATGAGCCCCGATAAGGGCGAAACAGTCTGTCTATCAATTTCCATCGATTGTGATAAACAAATTAACGTTTCGAACAATTACCGTCTGGGGTAGATGTTGATATTTCGATGCTTCGTGAACTCTTATAACCAGCTCCGCTAGGAGGTTTGTTTGATTAGTTTCAAATAAATGTCCTAGTTCACTTCATTTTATTGCCACGAACGTGTGTCGTTAACACGAAGAATTCTGTTTTCCATATATATATATATATATATATATATATATATATATATATATATATATATATATATATATTTATATATATGTATGTATATATATATATATATATATATATATATATATATATATATATATATATATATATATATATATATATATATATATATATATATATATATATATATATATATAGCGTGTTCCAAAATTGCTGGGACTTGCTTGGGTGTCAAAATATGTCAATGAACAAACGCATTCTAAGAAGGGTGCATTTCAATATTTACTTCGAATTGACCTTTATACTGATGAAAGTGGTCGTCATATTGGTCATTTATTGAGAAAAAGTGTTTTGCCTTGGTTTCCAATGCCAATTAATTTTATTCATCACAATTTTATTGAACTTGTACTAGGAATATCCGTTGACAGGATTTTCTTCCTTTGAAATTATGCTAAATGCAAAATATTCACAGGAGTAAGGAAATGAAGATAATTGATCAGTCATCTCGCTGAAAAAAATGGGGAACCGTATTACCACCCCTAAGAAAGTTCTGAAAAAAATTTCTGGGGATGGTGGTTTTACCGCTTCCACAGTTTCTCCTGGATTTGTTCGATTGAAGAAAGGAGAGAACACTTCTGAAATGCACAAATTTCATTCATTTCTTTTCATTCAGTTATGTACATCGAACAAACTTGTGTTTTCTATGTAATTTTTCAAATCTTCTCACGCGCAAATGGAACATTTTGGTAAGTATATAAATAAATTATGTCCAATCGACTTATTTCGACCTTTACTACACGTGGTGGTATCTCTGTGTCCCATAAATTTTTGGACACCCTATATATATATGTATATATGTATGTATATATATTTCATATATATATATATATATATATATATGTATATATATATATATATATATATATATATATATATATATATATATATATATATATATATATATATATATATATATATATATATATATATATTTACAAATACATATAAAAAAAAGTATTTCTTTCTAAATGCTAAATAATTTATCAGTAAACAGTAAGTGAGGGAGAATTCGAAGAAAATTCATTTGCTGCTCAGAGAATTTCGCAAAAATTTTAGTCCGAAAGGATATAACGTCAAAAACTATCGGAAGCATAATACTATTACAATACGGCTTTGTTAAAAATGTCAAATTATATTGAACATGAAAACGTATATCTCACTTCTCGTTTATATCAATCTATATACATTAAAATGAAAAGCTATCCATTGGTAAGAACATCACTTGAGAACAGCTAGAGCGATTTGGCAATTTATAAATGTCTGTAATAGTCCGAGTACCGAGGTTTTCACAGAAAAAAATTTGGTATATACGACTGGAAAGTTCGGGGAAAACGGAAAGTGATTTTCTCAATAGGATTTTCATATGTATACTCAAAACTATAAGTCACGATTCTCACGATGGAAATGAGTAACTTTTTTCATTTATGTATTCATTATGGTTAAGGAAAATTGCAAATGAAGGTCGGAAAATTCGGACCAACTGCAGAAATCATACTTTTCTTTCATACTTTCGATCATAACTGATAATTGCAACGACATATATAGTAAGTTATTTTTTATTGTGGTTCTTTAAGCCACCAGGATGAAAGGCAATTGAATATTATAAAAAAAAATTGGAAAAACGCATTTCAGCCTGAATTAATAGTCATTTATGTACCAAGTGCATTATATAGATCCTAACGCTCGGAGGGAAACATTCGGTCCGAGAGCCTTTGTCCCGAGGAGAATAACGCACGTGGTGGATACAAGATTTTAGTTTTCACGAAAAAAATATTTTATTATAAAGAAAAATCGATTTTAAAATATTATTGCTCCTATACTTTCCATTTTCCTTCCCATAGTAGGCATGTCATTTGTTGATATTTTGACGTTTGTGAATATTTTTGTCATCATATTTAGTGAATGTCATTGCTGCTTTCTTTGTGTAGTCTTATAGAAATAATGGAAATGAAAATAAATTTACCAAGAATATCATAGAAAATGCAGCCAAAGCTGCGAATAATTCATTGCCGGAGAAATCCAGAGTCGTATACGACAAGGATTATGAAGTATTTAATCAATGGAAGTTGCTTCATTTCTTCTCGAACAATGAGCGGGCGTTATGATCCATAATGCCCGCTCATTACGCCCTAGGGCATAATGAGTGTGTTTATAGCAACTGTATCCAAGGTGAAATAAACATATAATATACAAGTGAAAAATAAAATAAAATTCCATTTCATTCTACTTTCTTCTATGGCGATCTGTCCAACGAATGTAGTTATTTTGTTTTCATTCCAATTTATAAGTGCTTAAACGTCGTTGTAGAATTTCCCATTGGCGTACTGCTGAATCTACTCCTCCTCAAATTGAATATCCATGGACACAATCGTTGATAAATACAATAATACTCGGAAATACGTTTGAATTCAATTTTACTTTGTTTACACAGTTTCAATTGCTTTTCAGGAATTCACGAAATGATCACAAACAAATTAATTGAAATTTGGCAGGACAACGTCTGTCGGATGAGCTGGAGAGGAGTTGTGAAACAACCCGGTTGGAAGGAAGTTTCTTTCGCTATATAGTATGTTTTAAATAGCAGGCACAACTCATTAATTCAACAGCGTCTGAGAGCAAGTAATCAAATGAAAAAAAATTACTTTACCTAAATGTATTATGATCAACTTTATATAAAAAAAATATCAATTTTCCGCGCTTTGGACACAACAACATTTGATGAGTCGTCTAGTATCTAATCAAATGTTCAAATTCGGACCTTTTTGTGACAATTTTGAGGTATTGTTACTCAAACGTGTGAAATATATATAAAGAATTATGCTAATGAATAGTAAACTGTGAATTCGAGAATTTATAGTTTTTTCAAATGAAATCACGAAAAATATACTTTTTTTTGACTATCGAAAAATGACGTTAAAACAATTTGTACAAATAAAAGAAACTTGAACTCATTCTTGGTCGATAATAAAGAAAAATCTGACATCGGAAAAAACAGTGGTGTTTACAAAATATTTTGCGACGAATGTCCTGCTTTCTATATTGGACAAACAGGAAGGAATATAAACGTTTGTGTTGAAGAAAATGAAAAGTCAATTTTACAAAATAAGAATACCACTGACTTTTCCGAACATTGTATAAAGTTTCTGGATTTCAATAACACCCAATTTTTCATTCACGTAACAAAGGAAAGCGCCTTGGCCTTCTTGAAATTCTCGAAATAAGTTCCGCCAATAACTTGTAAACGAGCAAATTGATTTGCAGGTATCACCTTTGCTTTTGTCTGTTTTATAAAATAAGATGTAATACTCTCCTATTGTCAGTCTTGATAATGAGTTCATAACTCGAAACATGTGGACTATGCGTTACTGCTAAATACAGTATCCAAATATTTTTATACATTGAAACATAAGCCAAGTGTGTTTTATTTAATAGTTTATACTTTATTCTTTATGATGTTTCCAAGTCCAAGTGATGAGCGAGAATTCAATCTCAACCGAATAAAGTTTTTTCGAAGTATAAATTGAAACTATAACATAGGAAATATTATTGCATTTAGTATAACTCAAATCTGGAAGATAAAATATAACATATAATAACATTCATTCTTAGATATGGGTACTAAATATATGAGAATAACATTATATTATTCAAAAGTACTGAAGATAACCAGCAAAGTTTCGTCACTGAGGTCGCATTTTACACTAAATTTCGTTCTTTTAAATGAAAATTCTTTACTTAGTATGTGAATTTTGATGGGCATGGAAGTGAGCAAAATCTTAAAACAAGTATTGAAATAAGTTTTGCCCATAATGATAAATTACCCCTTATAAACGAACAAATTGATTTTCAGATATCACCTTTGCTCTTGTCTGTTTCATAAAATAAGATGTAATACTCTCCTGTAGTCATTCTTGATAATGAGTTCATAACTCGAAACATGTCGACTATTCGTTACTGCTAAATACAGTATCTAAATATTTTTATATAGTGAAACCTGAGCAAAGTGTGTTTTATTTTAAAGTTAAAACTTTATTCTTTATTATGTTCCACCAAGTGATGTGCGAGAATTCAATCTCAGTTATTAAAATATACTTGTTGACCATTGTCAATTTCATACATTAGGTACATAAAGTGAACAAGTAAAATTCTTCAATAATTAAAAAAATTATCAAACAACTTTCCAAGGGAGCCAGTTATACGCATTCCGCAACACGAATTCCACATTCACAATTAAACGATGAATTATAGAAAACGTCAAGCTACCCCGACTCTAAATCTGCATACAGATGTTTCGATCTTCTTAGATCTCAACAGTTCAGCTTGTTTGACTCGGGGTGAATTAACAAATTTCTAATTGTTCCCCAATAAAAATCGCGGTAGTACTACTATCTGGATAAAACGCCAACGATATTAGAAACTTACAATTCACCTTTAACACCGAAAATACAGAATTCCGTCGCGAGAATACGTACTATCTTTGCATTTTCGATCTAAGCGGTCTTGACTTTAAGTAAAGTATGAAATTATGACTTTTGAATTGTATAATTATTCAGTAAAACAGAGCCTATATATAATGTTCATTGTATGCAAAGTTGTCTGAAACCAAGAGCTTTTCAGATTGATAATGGAACATTAGTTGTTTACGAAATCCTAGTCATTAATAGATTGATTGAGGTGCAATAATATTTTCCATCCTAGAATAATAATAATAAATTTATTCACTCACATAATAATACAAGCAATACAATACGTTATAATAGAAGTAGTATAAGATAATAGTAATGAACACTTCACTAGAACGTCCTATTGAATATTACACGAGAGGCATTAATGAAATGGGGAATGAATTTGAAAAAATTCTAAATACTAAAGGAAATGATATGATGAGTAAATATACTCGGTAAGTAGAATACTTGTTCCGAGACAGTGTAGCAATTAAAAATATAAAATATAAAAAATATAAAAAATATAAAAAATATAAAAAATATAAAAAATATAGAAAACATAAAAAACATCAAGATATCAAAAACATTAAAAATATAAAAAATTCAAAAAATACACACATATACACTGCAATAACCGAATTATTCACAATAAGACACAATACATTTTTTGAAATCAAAGCAAGAAGCAATAGATTTTTTCAACATTGACTTTTGGAATATTTGAATTTGGATCAATCTCATCTGGAGATTGGTTGCATGAGAAATGCGATATGGAAACAAAAATTTACCTATCAGGATACCTTATGAAATGTAACTTCATTCAATTTATATTTTCGTTTCTATCAAACTATGAACGTAGAATAACTTTTTAAATTATAATATGTTCATTTTCATTTCAAAAATGGAACCATCATTATTTCTCCTTAAAAATGTATTTTTAAATACTGAATTATGAATGACATGGTCACAAAAATTTTTTTGAAGTGAAATAAAAATGCATTGGCAACATAACCGAGAGGCAGATAACTTAAATTAGCAAAGTAACACCCTTAAATCATACTTTATAATCTTAGTTATTTCATCAAAACGAATACGTTTTCATTTTCACGCCTCTCCTCTCAAAGCCCTTTGAAAATTGCATCTCAGAATCTGACCTCTTTCTTCATTTTACATCATGTATTTTTGAGGCACACGTTACGATTCCAACGTGTAATGAAAAGTTGCCTTAATAGAGAGGAAGCAAGCTACTTCATTTCTCTTTTACGTGTTATGAAAGTAGAGCATCAAATTAACTTTAAATAACTCATCATGTGCTAAATAATTATTAAAGGTAATGGATGGAGCAAAGTGAGTTGGTTAATTAAACAGAATTAAAAAAAAGTTCATTATAATAATTACACGTCAGATTACAAATATTGATCTGAACTCTAGGCTCTTATGTTAACTCAACTTACATTCTTACACCGAAAAATGTTATTATCGCTAGATAAAAAAAGGAAAAGGATATTGAAATCTTGGTTCTCGAAATATGTCTTCCCAAATTATGAGTAGTATATGAATTGACTTCATGAAAAGTGATTTTTTATATTTAAATTCGTATTGTCATGAATTTCTATTTTCAATTGAATTGGCACTTACTTGGTGTAAGCTCATATTCATAACTTTATAAGGAAATGAAAAACTAACTTTTCACAGGTTGAAATAAAAATCTATTGATGAGGCCTCGGTAGACAAGCGGCAAGGTATACCGCTTGTAAGCCGAGGATGTGGGTTCGAGTCCCACCTTGCTCTTGGGTGTTGTGTATGTCAGGAATTCAGTGGTTCTAATTATGAGATTAATTGCTGGGTAATGTACTTCGTTTACAAGCCCATTGGCCGTTCGGAACCGGTGTTAAACTGTAGGTCCCTCGAGATAAAAAAAAATCTATTGAGTAAACGCGTTTCGTCATAACATTGACTTCATCTCGTACTAAATTATGGTATTGCAGAACAATCTATTTATACGAAAAATTTAACATAAAGAGTTCGTGTATTCGAGTTTTGAAATTTCTATTTATACGCCATATATAGTTATTAACGTAACAAGGCCGATATGTAGCAAATAACGGATGAGGTTGGATATTGTAATCCTCGGCTGCGCCTCGGATTATAACTAACCGAATCCGTTATTTGCTTATCGGCCGTGTGTCGTTGAAGACTTTCCGTAATGCCGTTGAAAGATTATATTTTGATTCCAAAGAAAGAAAAAACCCCAACGTCGTGCACTCTGTTGTCATGGAACAGTTTGACAATTTCATAAACAACTTCAGTTTTTTGTGTTCTCAAGTTCGCTTTAACGACGACTTTGGATGAAATTGAGGAACAAAATCAAATTCCTTTAGAAATATTGGGAGAATCATGTGCAGTGCAGCGAGTGTTGATTAACTGCCAAAAATAACTCAAGAGCGATATCAAAAGGAATATGAAAATTTTGAAATGTGGCGTAAAAGCAAGAATGTAAAAGTGGTTAATGAAGATGTATTATCAGCCTACGCGAAATGAAAATCAGAGGTTTATTCTCCCAACTCGCTGTGGACCAAGATTTCAATGTTGTTATTGTAAGCAGAATGAAGTTTTGAAATAAATATTTGAACAAGTGATTTCTTAACGGTCGCCGGCAGATAAAATTTTTTTTCTTCAAGCGTATAATAAGATCTATATTATTTTCGACAACACAGATCGTAGAAATAACCTAATCTTTTACTAGTAAAATAATGAACGCTCATTGTTGTACTAGTAATAAAATAATGAGAAATGATAGCAACGTCTATGGGCGTTGTATCCAAGTAGGTATGAATTGTCATTTAATTTTTATTTAATTTGATGTTTGTCAGTAATTGTCAAGAAAATTTAAAAGTTCGACACTATGAGCACAATATTCAATTTACGCTTCAAGAAAAAATAGTGTATGTCACTCAGAGCAGAAGACCCTTTATATGTTTCGCCCAGTTTGCACAGCCTCGGCTAAGATAGTTGCACTGCCGAGGCGTGCAAGAATCTGAGCTCAACAATAATGATAGCCTTCTACTCCTAGTAACATAATATATTATTAACGGCCGGCGGCCGATAACACTGACTTTTCAATTGTCATCTGAATACCGTTAAATCAAAATAACAGTATGGGATTACGAAATAGAATTTTTCACAATCGTTACAGTACTGCAACGATTGTGAAAAATTTTATATAGAACGTACAATTAGAAATTTCAAAACTCGAATACACGAACACCAATGTAGCTTAATTAAGCAGAAAACTGACTCTAATGATGCGTGTCATCTTATTCAAGAAAATCATATCTTCAATCACAATTATAATATATTGCAGTTAGAAAATAGTCTCCACAAAACCAACTGATGGAATACCTATACATTGATAAATATAAAAAATCCGGAAACCTAGTTAACGACTAGATTGAAGTAAACCCTTCTTCTCTCCTTAACCCTCTCGCTCACCTTGTCCTCAATTGAGGACAACCTACTTTGGATTTTTTCCTATGAAGTGCCGCTTGCTCTTACTTCTCTGTCACATTGATCTCAGTTGTGGACATCATATACTTCCAAATGAATATATGTGCTGCCATATACAAGCTGATGGAAAAAAAATTCATTTATTTGAAATATAGGTTTCCGTAGGGTAGCTGTGACAGCAGTGTAGCGCTCTACTGTTTATTTTTTTTTCTGGTCATATTCGTTGGACCACTTGTTTGAAAACTGTTTGTTCACGTTCACAATAAGTGTAGACTTGTTCCAAAGTAATTGTGTTTGGTGATTTTTGTGCATATTGTAATCAGCGATTTTTGAAAGTGTGGTGTCCTAATTTGAGGACATTGTGAGCTAGCGGTAAACGCAACATCTATGTAAATATAACAGCACTTTTATTTTATTTCTGCAAAAGTTAAATTTTATACATTTTAGTACTTCGAAAATGGACCATTCAAGAAATACTATACCCTGTAATGTTATTTTAATAAAACATATTAATATTTTACCCTCTGAGCATATTTCTGAAAATTTTTTGTCTTCCATCAGCTCATGATGTCCTTAATTGGGGACATGTCATAGTGCCCATCAGTTCATGATGTCCTCAATTGGGGACATGCCATAGTGCCCAAACGGAGCATTTTGAAAATCTGAATTTAACATCAAAAATTTTCTAAAAATCATAAGTTGCATCACAGTAAATTTCAGATTTTTCGCTCCAATAGTTTTAATTCGTGACCGAAAGGGCTAAACTGTTCAATGTAGCTACCTCTGAATAACTGAATAACTCAGAATGAATTGTTCATTGTTACTTAGTTTCTCTAGGAACACCTCTGTTAAGTTCAATTTTTCGTATAAATAGATTGCTTTGTAATACCATAATTTACTACGAGATGAAGTCAATGTTATGACGAAACGCGTTTACTCAATAGATTTTATTTCAACCTGTCAGAAGTTAGTTTTTTATTTCTTTATAAAGTTATTTTCCATTTTGTTGTTTCCATAATAATAGTGTCAAGAGTTAGAACTTCTACCCTTAGAGCAATTATTCCGGACTAGTCTGAAATGCTCTTCAGATTTTCTGAATTTCCATTTCGCTAATTGATATAATATTCTAAACGCAATATTGTCCTCTACTGTTTCAAGTTGTACCATTAACATAATTTGATTAAGTATAGTAATGAACCAGTAATAATGGAGACTTGGGTGTTTCATGTTATGTTTTTATCAGCGTAAGCAAAATCAACATACTACAGATTATCGATACGTTGCTACAGTATGTTAATTAATACAAAGTGATCCTTCTATTGTCTGGATTTCATTATGAAAATTAATGGAGTTCTAAACAAACCACAAAATATATTTGTTAATCAGCTTTATTGATTAATTGAGTTAATGATGCACTATTATCATATTAGATCGACGAAACCCTCTTGGGAAATGTTACGTTATATAATGTGAAAGATTACTTGGAAATATAGGCCATGCCTTAGGTAAAATATTGATTTAAGTAATGTGGTAATACACAGTTGATAAGATTTGATTATCCTACTGTAGGTTCATTTCGTTGTTTTTGGAGTTTACTCCTTGAGGAACGAGTTTGATATGTAGCCTGACGTATGAAAATTTTATGAAAGTGAAATCAAGCGTTAAGTAAAAGTGAAATGTTACGTTGTTTTGCGCAACGTACTATGCGCGCCTTTCACTTCGAGATTATTAATATACCGCCGCATATATTAGGGTATAGGGAAAACATAATAAGCGATACGCCCCCTACCGGTGTCGAATATTACTAACGCATGGGAGATAGATTGCTTTGTTTACATCTTTTTACGTGTATTTTATATGAGAAGTTGTTGGGTTTTAATTGTATTTTGGATCGTTTACAAACGTTCAGAAGAGATGAATCACTATTTTTGTGTATTCTATTGTTCATATTGGGCAAAAAAAAAACCGAATATAGCTTACATACCTTTCCAAAAGCTGGACAATTCAAAGTTGCATTCCAAACAAAGTTGGGAAACAAGAAATGATGGATAGAAGAAAGGTGTGGATTCATAACTTGAAGATTGAAAAAAAATGTCTGAACATAAGAGAGTTGTTCATTACAGTTTACTGAGAATAATTATTTTCCCTGCAGTAAGTTTGTGGATTTTTCCATATAGAATTATACCAACTAATGATGTGCAATTTTCAGCTGACCGAAAACGTAGAGTTTTTGAAGTCTAATGCTAGTCCAACGAAAAATCTTCCACTTTTATCGGAATCTGAACCTGGGCCATCATCCAGAGATTCTAGATTATTATATTTTCTTTCATGTAACAACCAGAGATACCATTAAAATAATAATAACAAATGATGTTTATTTGCACAACCAAAATAATAGTTTATCATAACATCAAGAATATGAAATAAATCTGGACTCTATAGCTAGGTAAAAACTAAAATATTCAATTATATAATCAGGAAAACAGAGATTCTATCAAAAAAACCAGACTCACAGAAGTCCACCGTACTTTTAGGATAGCTGTTATACGTCAGGAAAATTCAAAAAATATAATAACTTATTACGTTCAAACCATTCAAGCAGAGTATTAATATTAATTCTTCTTTTATTTCATGTTGTTTCTTTCAGTTTAGCTGGTATGTACTTAGTTTTGTCCATTATACTCAAATATTCTTCAGTTCGTAATGAAAGTAGACATGTCAGAGATGTTTTCTTGAAACTTTTTTTATTTTTTAAATAAATAGGTGTTCTATCATACAGCCTTTTCATGAGGTATACATAGTTCCTTCAACCAATTAATTTATTCGTCCTCTACTTTATTTTATTATTGATTTTCATGTTCAATGATAAAAACTCAGTGTAAGTTTCAACTTGATGTAGGTAGGTTATCTACTGTTGAACAGAGATAAAATTGTCCTCAATCCAAACACAATATATCACAGGAAAATACAAAGTTCAAAAAAAATACAAATTACGACGATAAACGTTCGAGAACTCAAAACGAAATTAACGTAAATACCATTACAACCAATGTAAACAAACAGATAATCTCCCATGCTCTAGTACCGATATTAGCCGCTCCGGCGCTACGATCTTAATTTCGGACGCATATACCGGCAATAGTTGATGCATATATATATGGGTATTTATCTCGATCTTACCAAGGCTTTCGACTGCGTGTCACATGATAGGCTCTTGGAGAAGCTTGAGGCTGTTGGTATTAGGGGAGAACCACTTATGTGGGTTTCTGCTTATCTTAAAAGGCGAAAGCAGTTTGTCTCAGTACCACATAATAATGAAAGGAAGATTGGTTTTGCAAACTCGGGGGTAAATGAGATTGAACTTGGAGTGCCACAGGGATCAGTACTTGGCCCGGTGCTTTTCATACTACATATGAATGATTTAACAAATGTGGTTGGTGAGAGCATTTGCGACACTTACTTTACGGATGATACATACTTTATTGCCTCAGGCACTAGTGAGGAAAAAGTGTGAAGACAATATGAGTGGCGTTTTGAGCTGGTTCGATGAAAATCGACTATTACTGAATGTTTCCAAAACTAACATTGTACAGTATAGCAATTTACAAAAAAAAGTGGATAAATTTGAAATGATCATTGATGGAGATCGATTATCTGGTGTGTCGCATGCCAAGTTCCTGGGAATAACGATGGATGAAAATCTAAACTGGAAGAAGCATTGTGTTGATGTTTGTGGTAGGCTTTCGGGTGTATCATATCTTATGAGAAATCTGGGAACGGTTTTAACGCTGCCACAACTAATAAATTTTTATAATGCTGAGGTTCACTCTAGGCTGAGATACGGCATTTGCTTTTGGGGCGTTTCCTCAGGTGCTGCGGACGTATTTATCCGTCAGAAACGCATAGTGAGATCTTTAGAGGGCATGAGCAGTACAGTCTCTTGCCAGGATCTTTTTGCACGTTATGGGATTTGCCTCTGTTCGGATTATTTCTGATGGAATTGAGCACATATGTTCATCTTAATAGGGGCAAATTTCTCAAGAGCAAAAATATAGACAAGAAGAAGAACACACGCGCCAGAAATGATAAACGCATTTCATTCCAACGGCTCAACATAAGCAGAAAGTCCGCAAACTATTTTAGGTCCAAGACTCTACAATCACCTGCCCTATGAAATCAGGGAGGCAGGGAGTATGGTTTGCTTCAAACCAGTTGAAGCAGTATCTATTGACGAATATGTTTTATTCTTTGGAGGAGTATTTTCCTAATGTTTTCTTAGTTTGAAATTGTGAGTTGTAGATATTTGACGCTTTCCATACATTTGTACGTGTATGTAATATGGAAATAAATTATTTGATTGATTGATTGATATACAGGTATTTATATCTAGTGATCCTTTTATTTGTGCACAATAAACAAAATTATTTAGTGATTGTATTTAATAAAACATTGAAAGATATAAAAAAACTGATTTGAATGATAATGATCAACGAAGAAGAAGAATCTGGAAAACATGTTGGTTCGGTTTATTTCATTATTATTATTATTAATTGAATTAACGAACAGCTGTCTGTTATTCAATGTATGTATGTATATATATTTGATTAATATCATATATAATTCAAATTTCACATTATATATTATGTTATTAAAATTATTGTTGGAGTTTACGTCGAATATATCAGGGTATCCTGCAACAGTTGATGCATGTATAGGGGTAAGTATATGGTACAATACATACAACAGCAACCCAACCGTCAATTTGTGTTTTGATTTTCGCGTGTAGTTCATTTATTTATATGTAGTGATACTTATATTTGTGCACAATAAACAAAATTATTAAGTGATTGAAGTTAATTAAATATTGAACGATATAAAAATAAACTGACGCACGACGGGAGTAACGTCGGAGCTGCCAAACACAATTTTTTTTACTATTTTGGAAATACTTTGTAGATGATATTTCTGTCTGAAATCTATAGGTGTGTTCTAGATTTCTGTATGGATCTATTGTGCTTGATATTAACAATTTTGTGAAAGGTGATATGGTTGAAAGTTGCATATTTATGTAGCATTAAAAAAAAATATTTTCCTTATACCTGAGAAAAATTGAAATAAATTCATATATATAACAGAATATCCACTCTGAAATGAGTCTGCCTTGATTCAAATGTATAATTACCATGAATTGTGTGTCGCTGAAATTTAGAAAAACAAATGATTCTGACAAATTTGTTTTCATTTATAGAACTTCAGAATTCTGAAGAGTTTATGAAAAATTGCAGCAAATTGAATCATGAGATATGTCTGAAATAAATTGTGTTTTTCTCTATTATGAAACAAAGTTTCACGAAAAAAAATAAACATCTAGTTCTTCACTGGTGTAAAAAATTATTCTTTATGAATGGAAAACTGAGTTGCACATTCAGCAAATTTCCATGATTAAATTACGTTGAAACAGTGGCGATTTGTTTTAGATATAGTACAAAATAGCTGATAATATATTTTTTCTTCAAATGACATTAAATGTAGCTTTTTAATTAGACTAAACAGGCTTAAAAGGGATACTTTTTCTGCCTAGGCAGTAAAAGTTATTGACTTTTAAATGAAAAATTGACACAAAACTGATTTTATTTTCAAACGTACAATAATAACTTTATTTCTCGATTGACAGGATTATCGAAAAGTTCTATTTCTCCGCCGAGGAGAAGAAGTGTTGCTATGCAACACTGCTCCAATTCAAACGTCATTTTCACTTTCAACCACTTCTCACCAGGTTTCGAATTATAACTATCAATTATTTTACTTTATATCTGTCAGAATCAATTTTGCGTGGCAACAGTAACTAGGCAAATGTTCCATAATTCATAACTATAGTAAGTGAATAGCATTATGTGCGTAAATGTGAATCAATCCAAAAATGGATATTCAGATTTTTATGAATTTCAAAACGTTTGAAAATAAAATAACATATTTCATTCGGAGTAGAAGTGACTTTTCATGGCTCGCTTTAAATTACCTCGTAAGCTCAAGCTCGCCATGAAAAGTGACACTCCTCCTCCTTATGAAATAATATACTATTATACCAAACGTCATAAGCGGTAAGCATAGTAACGAAAAGCCAATTACCTTTGATGAAACGCAATAATTATTAAAATAAGTATAAAAAAGACGATTTTTCGTGAACTTGGAGCAAATTTGGAGAAAAAATTATATGTTTCACACGGCACAAAAGCAGATTTAATTCCTTGGCTGGTTCCCTAGCCAAGGCTATGAAACACCAGCCGCGGATTAAATCTCGTGCCTAGTAAAACAAATAACTATATTCCGCAAAGTCAAAAAATGACGACTTTTTTAACCTCAGTTCTCAATGTTAAAGTTTGATTTCACAGACGTCCTTTTTTTTACTTTTTTGTCCGGCCGCGAGCGTACAAAAAAGGGTAGGTACTTTTTTGTAAGGCAATTTCAAGAACGTCGGGCGGCGTACAATTGAGTTCCGAATCCGACATAATGTAATGTGTAAGAAAAAATTTATATATTTTACTATAACTAGTTATTTCTTAATACTCGGGTGCTTACCAAAAACGCACAATCATACAAGTGACTTTAAATGTTTCTGACAATTATTTTGTTGAATTGTCAAAATTGTGTTGCCTTGACACCTACAAAACCATTAAGCAAAGCAAACTAATTTTACGTTTTTTCACATCTAATCCTTTTTAAAAATATTATCTTAATTCTATTGTTTGAACACCGTTTGCGGAAAAAATCGCATGTTTTATTCGGAGAAAAGCACTTTTTGTGGCTCCACTAAAATTGTTGACAAACACTTAGACTTGCCACAAAAAGTATCACTTTTACTCCTCATAAAACAATATACTATTTTCGAATAACTTTCATCCACTCGGAATTTTAAATCGAAAATAGGAATACAACGAAAAGTATGTTATGATAATACATGTTTTCTTTCAACTAAATAGTATGAGTAGTATATTTTAATGGAATGCTTTTCATCATATCCTAGAAAACCAGAACGAGACTTAAATAAATAACAACATATACCTTCCATTTCAACTCACATATATTCAGGAGAAAAATAAAATATGATGATAGACACTGTTGATAAAACAAAGAATATTCTCTACAGTATTATGAAAAATTCGGTACGATAATTTCAAAAGACTCACCTTACATAAAGCGAAGAATGGAAAGCGGCTGGATTATCCTGTTGTGAAAATTTGGGAAGCGATCCCTGCAGAAGAGAGAGTCGCACAGCCAACAATACAGCTAGCTATAATGAGAAAATAACAAAATTTAATGGCGTATCTTACATTATCCGATGATCCTAATTATGCATTCATCTTTGTTAGTCTGGTTCTACGCCGAAGGCTGAGATAAATGTATATTAGTAGATTATTGGATATTCAATCCTAGGTTTCTGAATTTCAAAACCGTTAAGAGGCTTGTATTGGGATACCCTGAAAATTTGTGCCGATTTTCAGTAGATGGCTTAAAAATATATCAGAGCAATTGCGAACAAATGACATGCGTACGTATTGTAAAAAACGGTACTTCATACGGCATATCTTTAAAAAAATATTTGATGACGATACGTTAACTTGTGTCGGTTTTAAAGGTTTTTGAAAACGGAAGAAATCGAAGTGAAGTTAAGGAATTTTATGTATTTCTCTTAGAGATGAAACGGTCATCCGGTAACTATCCGGCCTTGTTTTCACTATCCGGCCGGATACCGAATAGTAATTCAGTATCCGGCCGGATTCCGGATAGTAAAATTCAAAAACTTTTTTTCATTTTACACAAGGTAAATCATACCACGAGAAGTTATGGAAATCGTTTATTTTTATAATCTCACGTCAAAAATATTTCTGTTATCAATTAGTTCAGTACTGAAAATTAACAAGTGGCAAATTGTGGGGAATAGATACTAAATTTTCCGCATTTGTTGGTAAGAGGCGACTTCGCTTGGCTTCGTATACCAGACCAGCTTCTGAAAATAGCCTTTCGCTGTAAACGCTACTGCCAGGTGCTGAAAGATAAATTCTAGCAAATCTTGACAACAGCGGGTAGTGATTCAAACTATCTGACCACCAAATGTATGGGTCGTAATTGCGATCGATTCGAGATCTCTTTAAGAAAGAGTCAATCTCGTTAGCAATTGGATTTTTTTTTCTTGATCGCCACGATCACTACTATTATCCTTTGCCACTTTATTGAAACAGTCCCAAAAAGTGTCATGAGCTTCACTTGTGAAGTTGGATCCAGTTTCATCTTCTTTCATGTATTTAGCAGCGATGATCTGTTACTGTGAGAAGAAGGTTCGTCGTAGGAGTTTTTTATATACTCTATTATGATTTTCTGTCTCGTTTTTTCAGTTTCAAGAATTCTTAAATAGTCTGACTTGAACCCTGGGTCTAAAAAGGTAGCAATTAGGTTATTTGATCAATGATCTCCGAACGCGCCCAAATATTTCGATCTTGTTCAGCGCGCCTATATTCAAATCAAACTGATCGCGTCATGTAACGCGATAAAGGGCCGAATATCCGGCGCTCCGGCCTCATAGCTTGCCGAATATCCAGTATCTGGTATCCGGCCAAACCACTATTCATTTCATCTCTAAATTTTTTTCGTCGGACGGGCAACAATTCCACAAATGGCATTATAGTCCGGGAACCAGTAACAGATTTACATAACCAATTTCTTCTCAAGCGATAATTAGTGGAATGCATCAGAGGTATCAAAAAGTTTAGTGAACGTTAGCTACTGTTCCATGGGTGGAATGAGCGGTGGTAGCCTTCCACGCATGAAGAAAAACAATATTTACTCAATCATTTCCTCCTTAGAAAAATACTCTTGAAGGGTCTAAGTTATATCGATGAGCTGGCTACAAAGGCCCTATTGTGTTATAAGGTTAGAATTTTGAGTAGATCCTAATAAATTTAGTACTTTTCGATTCAATTTAGTAGCCTGGTATTCTTAATGAAAATCTAGCATTCTCAACCAGTATACGCAATTTTATTTTGTCCGTTTCGCTCAGCTCTGTGTTCTTTGTTTTCCTTACTATATTCGTTCTTTGACGTTCCGTTTAGATATTTTAGAATATTTCAACAAATTATATAACTTTAATTCGAATGTCGCCGCTTATCCCACCCACGAAACAGCAGTTGACTTTCACGAACCTTAATAATACTGATGATTCCCTGATGCGTCTCACCAATTATCGTTCGAGAGGAAATGTGGGTTCGAGTCCCACCTCGCTCTTGGGTGTTGTGTATGTCCGGAATTTAGTGGTTATTTATGATTAAAAATTGTTGGGTAATGTACATAGTTTACAAGCCCATTGGCCGTTCGGAACCGGCGTTAAACTGTAGGTACCTCGAGTTAAAAAAAAAAAAAACTGACCAATTTTTTTACCTGACTCCCGGACTATTATGACGTAGGTGTGGTGTTTCAGCTGAAAGTACTTAGCGAAAGTAGCTTGGCAGCTTCTAATCTAATGATTTCAACCTTATAGATCACCTTAAAAAACTGATTGAGAATAACCTACAATATACCTATGACACATAAATTGGCAAAAATATTAAATGCGGCAAATCTACCAATCACGAGCATCTTGTGAAGCTTAACTAAGTAAGTTATCCAATTCGATGTATGGGTTCTCTCTCTATTGTTTTAGGAGTAGAAATTTGTTGGATCGTATTTTCAAGTGGGCTCAATAAACGCAACTTAGAGACACAATTTTTGAAGCAAGTAGTGAGCAGCTGTGAAAAGCAGATTATTTACAGTAATGTCGAGGAAAAGTTGAATGAACTACTTTTAGACACCCAAACTTCAATCATCATCCAGAGAAAGGACAACAGAGCCATTAATTATATTAATTATTAAATAGAAACAGCAATTGAACAGAAATTCAGAAACAGTTTAAGAACTTCAGCGTTACAATTTTCTTTCAAAATAGGTTCAGATAGGTAGATATAGCATGGTTTAATCAAAGAAACCTTTATTTAATAAAAATTCATATTGAGAAAAAAGAAAACATTCATTTGAACTCAATTTCCACTATATTTACAATAAATGACAATTGTTTCGACAATACAGTGTCTTCATCAGATTTAAATACAAACTAATTCTTAAAATATAACACAGTGCTTATATATTATCTGAAATGTTCTCCTTAGAGGTATTAATAATAGAGGGTTGTATTTATGATTCCCAGAACGGTATAATAGGTATTTAATCATTTGGAATAGTTAACTATTAAGAAATTTCAAATACCAGGTTTAATAACAGGGAATTACTAAGTTCAGTTTGCTCATTGAGTAAAAAATCCGAATATTTATGTTTTAAAATTTTCATAGATTTCAATGAATTCAATTTTTGAGATAAACAGAAAATAAGTCCCAAAAATTAAATTTATTAGAATCTGTGGAAATTTTAAAACATAAATATTCAGTTCTTTCACTCAATGAGCAAACTGAACTTAGTTATTCCGTGCTACAAACCTGGTATTTGAAATCTCTTAATAATTAACCATTCCGAATGAGTAAATACCTGTTATACGTTCTTGGAATCATAAATACAACCCCCTGTTATTAATATCTATTAGGAGAACATTTCAGATAATATAAAAGCACTGTGATATATTGTAAGATTTAGTTTATAACTAAATCTGATTAAGACACTATGTTGTCGAAACAATTGTCAAATATTGGAAACTAATAGACCGAGAGATACTGGAGGGATTTGTGAAGTTATTTTTTACAGTATGACGCTTTTAGGGGAGTTCATATACGTAATAAATTGAAGGAAAATGACGTTCTTACCGGTAGTGCGCGAGTAGCAATTGCAGAATAATTAACTGAAGTTGCTCTAAAATCTGGGGGTGTCAAACAATTTCTCTAACAAAATTTCTTCAATTTATCGGTATTTTAACAACAAAAAATCCGACGCTCGCTATATGCCATACTTCTCCGTTGGGTGTTTAGGCCCGCCATACTTTTTTGAAAATGTTTTTTGCAAAGTGTTTTATAATTTATTTCTTACAGGCTGATTTTTTCTCAAACAATTGTTTTTTATTAATCTTGTGCGAAGATTACCACGCCATATCATTCCGACGGTCCAAAATACCCGCCATATCCCCTCAAATATGTAATATTTTGAAATTCAAAAAACTATTCCTTTCAGTATGGCAGTTAAATCGTGCTCAGTTTATGATACAGTGAGACAATAGCTATTTATGCCATCAGTTACGAAATGCCTAATTTTGTGTAACGTGTGGGTTTTTGCGGAACTCACTTCGTTCGTTCCGCAAAAACCCACAAGTTACACAAAATTTCATTTCGTAACGTATTGCATACAAGATTTTTTCTAATTTTGAAGAAAGTAATAAAAAAATAAAATTTATATAATTGATAAAAATTTGGAAAACATAAATTTAGTTTGTTGCTGTTACTTCATGTTAGTTGTCAGTTTGACATTTTGTGAAAAAGTCTAGACGGAAGGCTTTTAGCGAGATTGATATATTTTTAGTTTTATTTTTTAAAAATGAGTGTTTCAAGTTCTGAAGAGCTACCAAGCGATATTGAAGAGGCAGCAGGTAATGCTCTATTATCAGTAATTCCCAAAAAGTCAAAGGCAGTTTATGATTTGGCATACGAAAAATTTGTTACGTGGTGTGATGAGAAGAAAATTAAACATGTTAATGAGAAAGTTTTACTTGCATATTTTGAGGGTAAGAAAGATCTAAAAGTTTCCACATTATGGACACTTTACTCAATGTTAAGGTCTGAACTAAATCTGAAAAGGAATATTGATATTAAAAAATATACAAATTTGGTAGCATATATTAAAAGGCAAGCGGACGGGTACAGTGCTAAAAAGTCAAAAGTTTTTATTAAAGAAGATTTTGCCAAATTTTTAGTGGAAGCTGATGACAAAGAATACTTAATGGCTAAGGTTGCAATGATAATTGGAATGGCAGGAGCATGCAGAAAGGCAGACTTAACATTTCTTCCATTTGAAAATTGTATAGACGAAGGAAGCCATTTTCGTGTTGATATCCCACCTTCAAAAACAAAAGTTATACGGCAGTTTGCAATTACCACTGGAGACATTGAAAATACGAATCTTGTTGAAATATTAAGAAAATATATTAAGTTGCGTCCCCAGGTTCTCAAACACAAGAGATTTTTTGTAAAATATGCGAATGGAAAATGTACCAGAAATCCTGTGGGAATTAACACGTTTAGCAGTCTGCCAAAAGTTATTGCACAATTTCTTGGTCTTTCAAATCCTGTTCTATATACTGGCCACTGCTTCAGAAGAAGCTCTGCCACTTTCCTAGCAGACAGTGGCGCCGATATTTTAAAATTAAAGAGGCATGGAGGTTGGAAATCTACCTCTGTTGCGGAGGGATATGTTGAAAATTCCATGAATAATAAAAAACTTATAGCGCAAGAAATATTTGGTGAAACATCTAATGCAATGTGCGCGGCTTCCCAAATAACAGCAAGTTCGAGCAATGAAAAAAATATGTCGTCGGGTATTAATTTGAATAATTGCAATAATTGTGTTATCAATATTTATAATAATTAATTAATTTATAATTTATGTTTTCAACTTGTATTATAACAGTTTAATAAATAGAATAATTCTTTTTGTCACTAATTTTGAAATACATTTTTCGTCACCAATTGCATAAAACTTTACTTTATGCAACTAGTTACAAGAAGTAATACGTTTCATAATGTCAATCAGTTTTAAAAAGTGTCACTTTATATGTCAAAATTAGAAAAAATAATTTTTTACAGTATGGCATAAATGAAATCAGATTGTCTCAATACGATTATAAGTTTAAAAAAATACGCCATACTGTCACCTTGGCACGAAAGACCGTGATACGCACGCTGCGATGTAAAAAAAATAAACAAATAAAACGATTTTTTACAGTATGGCATTTGAATTTTCGGAGAGTTCATAAAAACTTTAATTCAGGAAAATTTATCCCATACTTATGGTGGAGTACAAAAGTGGTGCCATACTGTAAGAAATTGTTCAAATGTTGCATGAAAATTCGAAATTATTTAATTACATTGTACGTGTATTACCCACTCTACAGGTATGGCATTATAACAATTATGTTTCTTATCATAAAAACACTTACTAGACCAAATTTCAAGGTGAAAGAAATAGTTTTTCGAATTTAAAAAAATTACAAATGTTTGAGGAGGTATGGCGGGTATTTTGGACCGTCGGAATAGTAGGGCGTGGTAATTTTCGCACAAGATTAATAAAAAACAATTGTTTAAAAAAAATTAGCCTGTAAGAAATTAATTTTGAAAAAATAAAAAAAAACATTTTCAAAAAAGTATGGCGGACCTAAACACCCACCGGAGAAGTATGGCATATAGCGAGCGTCGGATTTTTCGTTGTTAAAATACCGATAAATTGAAGAAATTTTGTGAAAGAAATTGTTTGACACCTCCGGATTTTCGAGCAATTTCAATTGATTATTCTGCAATTGCGACACGCGCACCACCGGTAAGAACCTCATTTTTCTTCAATTTGTTACGTATATGAACTCCCCTAAGCGCCACACTGAAAGAAATTACTTCACAAATGCTTCCAGTATCTCTCGGTCTATAAGTTTTAATAAACGTTTTCTTATTTCTTAGATCTAACATGTTTGAAATTTTGTTCGTAGTCTGCCTTGCTTCGGTAGGCAGCGAGCAGCAATTTCTTAAACAATGAAAAGTGTTGAGTAAAATCTAAATGAAACACCCTTAGCTACTGTAAAAGCCGGTCATCATCCAAAGAACTCAATGCTCTGTGTCTGAAGGAACTGGACATAAATCTAGTACTATGAGCCTAACCCAAACAACTGGACTACAAAATCAGAAAAACATTGCTGCCAATAGAAACAGTAATGGAACAAAAACGTGCAGATATAGATTAACATCTTCTCAGTTTCAATTTCTTTTCAAACTAGGTACAAACTTGCCTGACAAGCCCAAATGATTAAATTGTATACAAATCAACTGAATTGTTCAGATCCTGAGATGAATCGAAAAGTATTAAAACTTCTGTCACAGAAGAACTGTTTCATTCCATTCATTAAATTTTAATTTATCAAGTATTAAAAAGAACGAAGTTGGAGATAGACGAACAAGTACTTATGGTCCGATGACCTTTTTCGCCTTTGTGAACGCGAAATTAAAAACCGCCAGGTAAATTTGCCTCCAAACTTGCATGTTTGAAATTTTGTTCGTAGTCTGTCTACCCTCGCGATTATGCGAGCATAAAACCGCAATTTTGTTATGACGGCTCTCGAAGTTACAACCATGATTCCAAATTTAGGCTGTGATTTATTTAGTAAGCCACTGCTTCAACCACATTCATCGATTTAGTATTGTTTTGTTGGTTTTCAAGACGTAATACGTCCTCTGTCGACGACATCGCTAAGAAGTATGAGCAAGCTCACCGTATGTCACCGACGTCGTGCCGAGTAAGTTCGTGAACTTTAAAACCGCGATTTGGAAATTTGTACTTCTATCAACTGCTTCAGCAGCGACAGAATGTGATAAGATGTATAATTTTATGGACCGTTTTATGTCAACATAAAAAATTTTTGCTTGAAAAGCTTTTTGTGAGCCTTTACGAACATTTGTAGAATATATATATATATATATATATATATATATATATATATATATATATATATATATATATATATATATATATATATATATATATATATTCAGGGTGTACCAATCTTACGACAAACTTCGGTATTTGGGATATTCTAAGAGATATCAAAAAATGTTTTCAACAAAAATGGTATATGTCTTCAAGGTCCATATTTTGAAATTATTTCGAACTCTACAGAGTGTTGCATAACTCCGTTACAAACTAAACATATGGTTTTTAAAATGAGAACCCCTATATATTATACCGAATTCGGATTACTCACATTTTTTAGACGCTTTTGATATAAGATTTTGCTATGTTATACAGAGTACTTCAAAAGATATGGACACGTTTATATGAAAATCGTAGGTAAATCAAAGCTCTGTAGCTTATTGCGCGTTGAACAAAAAAATTTTATTTTGCCCAACAGTGTTTCGTAATATGATGCAATATCTCCCTATTATATTAGATTTGAATTATTTCTCATTTTGTATATAGGGTGGACGGAAACTCGAACCTTTCATTTTATCTCTTATTTCAAATGGAACACCCTGTATTTTATAGCACAAATAGAATCTTCTATTATATAAATTTATTTTCTGTCAAGCATTCCCTATACCCAAAGTTAATAAAAAAAGAGTTATTTTGTAATATTTATTGTGAACTATAATTATTAACCTTATATGTGAAAGCAATAAACGTTGAATGTAACAAAAAATCCTATATAATAATAAATTTCAATAAACAGTTTATTCTTAACAAAACAAGTCACCAAAAGTATAATTCTAACCGTTATATTAAACTAAATGTTCAAAGTGTTTCCGTTAACATCAATGCAATGCTGAAAACCATTACATTTTCTCAGTTAGCGTTGAAATTGATGTTAACGATGAACACTTCGAACATTTAGTTTAATATTACGGTTCGAATTATAATTTTGGTGACTTGTTTTGTTAAGAATAAATTATTTATTAAAATTTATTATTATTTAGGATTTTTTGTTACATTCAACGTGTATTGCTTTCACATTTAAGGTTAATAAATATGGTTCACAATAAATATTACAAACTAACTCTGATTTTATTACTTTTGGGTATAGGGAATGCTTCACAAAAATTGAAGTTACATAATAGAAGATTCCATTTGTGCTATAAAATACAGGGTGTTCCATTTGAAATAAGAGAGAAAATGAAAGGTTCGAGTTTCCGTCCACCCTGTATACAAAATGAAAAATAATTCAAATTTAATATAAAACGGAGATATTGCATCATATTACGAAACCATGTTAGGCAAAATAAAATTTTTTTCTTCAACGCACAATAAGCTACAGAGCGTTGATTTACCTACGATTTTCATATAAACGTGTCTATATCTTTTGAAGTACTCTGTATAACATAGCAAAACCTGAAATCAAAAGCTTCAAAAAAATGTGAGTAATCCGAATTCGGTATAATATACAGGGGTTCTCATTTGAAAAACCATATGTTTAGTTTGTAACGGAGTTATGCAACACTCTGTATAGTTCGAGATAATTTCAAAATATGGGCCTTAAAGACATCTACCATTTTTGTTGATAACATTATTTGATATCTCTTAAAATAACCCATATACCGAAGTTTGTGGTAAGATTGGTACACCCTGTATATATATTCTACAAATGTTCGAAATGGCTCACAAAAAGCTTTTCAAGCAAAAATTTTTTATGTTGACATAAAACGGGGAATCTCATCTATTACTCTATTGCCTTATATATATATATATATATATATATATATATATATATATATATATATATATATATATATATATATATATATATATATATATATATATATATATATATATATATTATATATATATATATATATATATATATATATATATATATATATAATATATATATATATATATATATATATATATAATATATATATATATATATATATATATATATTATATATATATATATATATATATATATATATATATATATATATATATATGGCAATAGAGTAATAGATGAGATTCCCCAAAATACTAGAGGTAGCCGGTAAAACGATGTAGTGTGCTACTAATACCTTGTTTATTCAAACATCAAGCTTTCGTCTACCAATTGCAGACTTCATCAGGAAGAAGAGAATTCAAGATTGCTATAGCGAGCAAACAGCCAGTTTTTTTATAAAATCATCAGTACAGTAAAAATCAAATCCAGAACCATATTAGACATGACTAATTTATAAAACTCTTACTTTTACACATAAGAAAACCACAAAAACAATAGTGTAGACAATTCAAGGAACATATGTTTCTGTGATATAGGTAGCAATTGTTATTAAAATTTATTTCATTCTTGAGAAGAATTCATGTAAAATAATGTTTTTCGATGATGCTTTGAATGATTTGTAGGTTTTAAATCTCAATTCATCTCAAGGATGAAATAAATTTTACTAAAAATTGGTACCTATATCACAGAAACATATGTTCCTTGAATTGTCTACAGTATTGTTTTTGTGATTTTGTTATGTGTAAAAGTAGGAGTTTTATAAATTAGTCATGTCTAAATTGGATTTGATTTTCACTGTACCGATGATTTTATAAAAAAGTAGCTGCTTGAATTCTCTTCTTCCTGATGAAATCTGCAATTGGTAGACGAAAGCTTGATGTTTGAATAAACAAGGTTTTAGTAGCACACTACATCGTTTTACTGGCTACCTCTAGTATTTTGGGGAATCTCATCTATTTCTCTATTGCCTTGTTTTTCACCAGTACCCCGTTACTGCCCCCCCCATCCCCATAATATATATATATATATATATATATATATATATATATATATATATATATATATATAGGGATATATATATATATATATATATATATATATATATATATATATATATATATATATATATATATATATATATATATCATATACAAACACAGATACAGATAGCCAGAATGATCGCCAACCTTCGGTAGAAGACGGCACCAGATGAAGAAGAATTTCATAAGAATTAGGTAATAATTGGAACACATTAATTTTCTTATGAGGTAGAAAATGTATCAAATGTTATCATACTTACAGATATGAGAACTCTGAATGCTCTACTGGTAAATTCCTGTGTTTCCCGATTCCAACGCATTTCGACCATTGTTCTGAAATTAATTCTAGGATTAATCTAACAAAACATCTACTGGAATTATGTCAACTCAGCTAATTTTTACGTTCCCTGAAATATCGCATGTCTCTGCCATATTTCCGGAAAGACTTTAGTTGAAAGTTATCCACGTCACCTTGGCTAATTGCAAATTGCGATAATGTTTCAACAACGTGAAACATGCATCATTTGTGCATGTAGGAATGTGAAGAATGTGAATAATTCATTGGATAAATGGCTTTTAACTGTTCCTTCTGATAGAAATTCAATCGAACAATTATTGTGAATAGGAAAAACATTTTAGTCGTATTTTCCCAGGAAATAATAGACTATTTATTGCAACGGATCGAAAGTCAACAGTATTAGTAGTTTAACTTTCCATTTTAGACCTCCTGGACCACGATTTTCGCATTTTTTTTGATATTTGACATAAACATTTAGGTATATTCTAATATATAAAATTCTCGTGTCACGGTGTTAGAAGTTAAACTCCTCCGAAATGGCTCGATCGATTATCATGAAATTTTGTGTGCATATCGGGTAGGTCTGAGAATCGGTCAACATCTATTTTTAATTCCTCTAAATATTAAGAGAGGTCCACCCCTTAATTTTAATTCTTTATTTTTCAGACAAAATTTTCTGTTCAATTTTTTTATAATACAGCATTCAAAAATACATACAATCCTGAATTTTTACCCCTGTACGATCAACCCCTATTTTTTATTTGTTAAACTACTCCGAAATGGCTTGACCGATTCTCATGAAATTTTGTGTACATATTGGTTAGGTTAGGTATTTTAATTCTTTATTTTTCAGACAAAATTTTCTGTTCTATTTTTTTATAATACAGCATTCAAAAATACATACAACCCTAAATTTTTACCCCTGTACTATCAACCCCTATTGTTTATTTGTTAAACAACTCCGATATGGCTCAACCGATTCTCAATAAATTTTGTGTACATATTGGTTAGGTCATACTATTCGCGCCCTAATGAGTGCTCATATCGATTTTGACATCAGTGATACTCATGTACTTCTAACATAATAAATTTCTTTTATGGATTTCCAGATTTCCATTCTCTATAAAATATTGAGTAACTATCTGAATTTTGAATTCACATGCATGCAATTTCCGTTTAAATTTCTTTATGTACTAATGTGAATGTATTTTTCATCTATGTTTTGAATTCTTAATGTTTAAACCTATCATTTATTGATTTTACTAACTTAAGATTTATGTTTTCGCTCCTATTATTCAACTTATTAACTCACTGATTTCATCTTATTATTTTTGATACACATTTGTCAATTTTTTATCATATTTATTTTCATGTTTCAGTTTTCAGTTACAACTTTGCCCCTATATCTTATGGACAATGACCGAAAAAGAAATGAAAATACATCACCCAACATATTTAAACAAACATATTGAATGTCGAGTGGCATCGAAAAAAAAATTACAAGAGCCTTACCTTCTTATATTGCTATAGTTCTTGTAGAAATCGAATGTCAGGTTTACAAGAAAAACTGTTATGCCAGTTTCTTTTGACATCATACTCAGAGCTCCGAATACTACACTTTTCCATATGAGATGTTCATTTGTGGAATTTCTGTAAGAAAAAATTATATAAATTTCGATATCGGTAGAAAAAGAAGAACGAGGAAAATATCAAATTATGAAACTACCTCATTTCGTGAATTAATATTAAATTGAGTTAGATAGAATATCACATAAAGTGAACAAGGAAAATTCTTCAATAAGTTGAAAAACATCAAATTGGTTATCCTGATCCACTTCCTATATTCCCCTCTGGATCGAATTTGTAGCTAAAAATGAATGAGCTGCAGAGCATTAAGGTAGTATTTTTGTCTCAATTTCATTTAACATATAAATTTTTAATTCTGTAATTTAAATTTTAGGGAATTTGGAGATGAGAAAAACCTTAAAACAAAGAAATATGACAACTGTAAATTGAAATAGCGAAGGTGAAGAGAAGAGTTTAATTCTCAAAGTAAGTATACCTTCCCTGTATCAACTCAATTGTCATACCAAATTCAACCCTCAAATTCAATCTACAAGAGTTGTGAAGGTGTTCAATACTTCAAAAAAGGAGAAATCTCTACATACAAATGGCGGGGGTTAGAGAAAAAAGTCAATTCCCTAACAATAATTTAATTCACGTACTAATTTATATGAAAATCAGAAATATCTACGTAAAAATGGCGGCGATTTCAGCCAAATTTTGATACTTTCATTCTGAAACGAAAGCAATCCCAGATACAACATTTCAGCTCATTTGAGTCGATGGGAGCCGCTGAAGATGCCAGTATATATATATATATATATATATATATATATATATATACTAATATATATATATATATATATATAATATATATATATATATATATATATATATATATATATACTATATACCGTAAAACCTGCCAACTTTGCCCACTGTAGGCGTTATAAAAACATGGAATATTTTAAATTGGGCAACGTTGTGAAACAACACCGCTCGGCCGTTATGCCGAGCGAGGTTCTTGTTTCCCGTTGTTATTGTCCAAAACGCTTGGTAGGTGGGTTGCTATGAATAAACAGGTAAGGAATTTTGTATGAATTTTAGTATTTTTAGGTTGAAAAGCTAAGCATCAGTGCTCAATGTCTATGTAAAAAGTTTATGATAATGAAATTAAGAATGCGGGAAGGCTGATATGTGATTCTCACAATGCAGTATCGTTTTTTAGGTCATACACTACCCAAGGTATTGTATTAGTAAACAAAAGTAGTATGGGCCAATGTTGCCAGACATTTAAGGTCAAAAAAATTTTAAATTCCTTATATAATTTGCATGATTTAATGCAATCATGACTTTATGTAACAGTAATAGATCCTGGATATATATAGTGGTGCAATTTCCTACAAAAAACTCTATAAGGCACTTTATAGGAACAATTTTTGGAGTCTCTCAGATTGATGACAATTTTTACTGTGAAATTCCTTAGAAAGGCTGGAAAAGGTTTTCAAATTCCAGATATTAATGGATTTTCAGACGTGACATTTGCCCCTACTGAAAGCAGGAGGCTACTATTTTTTTAACGAAAACCTCCAACCATATAATTTATTTTGATTTTGTTGATGTTCCTTTTTTTAACTTAAGGATTTGTATATTTTAAAGACTGAAATATGATATCTTATTGTATCTATATGATTATATTAACTACCTGATAGATTTACTAAGAAAAAAACCCTCATTTTTTTATAGAATAATATTTAGTTTGAAGAAGTTACAGTTTTTGTTGCCATTTTTGACGACAAAATAGAAGATTTTGATATATTTACCTCTGTTAAATTAAAAGTACTTTCTAACATATTGTTTTTTTAATTTAATGTCCAACGTCTGCTTCATGCCAAACCTTTTTATGATCACTTAATTGGTGGGCAAAGTTTGATTAACGTTTGCCAAATTGTCTCCAAAAGGGAATCCTACCAGCCGGGTAAAGTTCTAAGATTTGGCCAGGTAACTTTTGCC
>JARQZK010003855.1:0-53518 GCA_030704885.1 Cynegetis impunctata
AAAGTTAATTTTAAAAATTTCAATGGTGACTTAGTGGAATATTTGTCATCCCATAACTTTAGTGCACTAAGTTAAAACGATAAAGTTTTAATGAAAACATTGCGACCTACCCTGGAATTTCAAACAATTTGGTGCAGCGTAGCAGAATCGCGGTTTTAATATCAGAAATTATGAGAGACATCCTTGGCTTACCGGATCACAGGTAAAAAATAAATTATTTTGTTGGCAGTGTTTACTTTTTACTGGGGAAAATGTCTCTGTTTGGCACTGGCATCTACGCAGGAATTATGGTAATTATCGATAATACAACAGACTGCCCCGATTTTCTTGAAATTTCGGATTATAGCATATTTTGGCCTGAAAAGCCGAATATGAAGTCAGATTTTGTCGCTGGGTCATCTTGAGCTGACCTGACTTTTTCTAACCTTACTAACCTAACCTCCGAGTTCATAAAAGTATAAAATTCATGAAATAGATGAATTTTGTTATCAAAAAGACAATGTTTTCATTATATCTATAAAAAAATAGATGTCTATACTAAAGAATTTATTTAAATTTTTTTGTTTAGGTCTAAATGTATATTTTATTATTTTATTTTGTTGTTATTTAAGTTTTGTTTGACTTTTATGACAAGAATTTTATTTTAATCTATTTTTGGGAGGGGCCTATTTTATTTCTGGCAAGAAAAAAGTCTCACCTCCCCGTTGGTTCTTGCTGGGCAACAATTGATTAATTCCTCGAATAGGTACCTATTTAAATATTTTAGGGTGCTTGTTTTACTTTGATTTTCTTCAAATTATAAGGCGGTTGACCTTGAAATCCTGAAAATTTTCGCATATGGTGTATTTTTAACACCTCTTGTAGCCTCCTTAAACCAACACCTCACGAGCCGCCACTGGTATATATATATATATATATATATATATATAGGTGTGTATATATATATATATATATATATATATATGTGTGTATATATATATATATATATATATATATATATATATATATATATATATATATATATATAAATATATGTATATATATATATAAATTATTGGATTTCTAAGGCATATTACATAATTTTTTTCAACCCATTTGGGTGAAGGTCAAGGTAACCACCTTGAAATTTTTCTCAGAGGAAATGGTATTTTAATTCACACGCGTGTGCCAGAAAATTGGGATATAGATATTACATCATCTGCGAAGGTATTATCATTTATCCACGTGGTAAATAATTCCATCTTGAATCACGCAAATAAATTTATGTTCAAATGCTGCTAACATATACTGCAATTGCAATAATATCTTATCATTGAGCAAACAGAAAGCAAAATTGAAAATTTAATCTCCTCACAAAGTATGAAATTAATTCATTAGGCAGAATATTTCGACCTATATTGAAGTAAAGGCTCACAACGTTATTAGTATTATTAAGATATCATTTCATCCACAAATGAATCCAAAGGTAAATATTTATTCGCAAACATGAAGAAGCATGTAGTCAAATCCTTGTTCTCTAATCTAGATTTCAATTTAGCATTCAGAACAAGAAATAGTCTAGGAAAATACATAAAGAACAACAAGTCAAAAATAGATAAGCTCAGTAAATCAGGAGTTTATGAACTTAAATGTGGAAATTGCGATAAAATATATGTACTCACCTAGGTCGGACACAAAGGAATTTCAAGAAAAGGATCACTGAATACAGGCGAAGTTACATAAATCATAACGAAGATTCAGTATACGAGGTATGGCAATTTGAAACCCGGAATCGAGCTCCGAGGGGCAGCTAAATTAATTTTCGGCGAAATTTCGATCATAATCCTTCACAGTAGTCTCCTTGGAGTTCCACGCACCGCTACCACCTCCGCTCCCACGCCTCGAAGCACCCACGGTAGTCGTCTTCAGTTAGGGTGTTCAGCGCCACCGTCGCAGCTTCTTTCGCCTCCTCTACACCGCCGTGGTGGGTCCCCTTCAGGTACTGCTTCATCTTTGGGAATAGGAAGAAGTCGCAGGGAGCGAGGTCGGGGCTGTAGGGGGGTGCGGCAACGTTGCGATGCTTTTTTTGGCTAAAAACTCGCGAATTCGTATCGACGAATGTGCAGGTGCATTGTCATGATGCAAGAGCCAACCATTCTCCGCGAGTTCGGGCCTCACGCGGAAAATACGGGCCCTCAGCCGCTCGAGGACACCTTGGTAGTACAGTCCTGTCACTGTTTGTCCCTCTGGAACGTATTCCCGATGAATTACGCCTTTGATATCAAAGAAAATTACGAGCATGGACTTCATTTTCGATTTGGACATCCTGGCTTTCTTCGGGCGCTCCCCCCCGCGTTATACCCACTGCTGACTCTGTCTACGCGTTTCGGGATCGTACTCGAATATCCAAGATTCATCTCCGGTTACCACAGTACTCATCCAGTCCCTCCCATCTGTCTCAATTTTCTCTAAAAGGTCACTGCAGATGGACATTCGAAGGTGTTTTTGGTCCAACGTGAGCATTTTCGGCACCATCTTTGCACAAATCTTTCTCATGTCTAGCTCCTCGTGTAAAATCTGCCTAATGGTTTCCTTATTGATGTTTAACTTGTAGGACAACTCTCGGAGTGTTAACCGACGGTCTGATGTTACCAACGTGCGGATACGATCGACATTGGTGGGGGTACGAGAGATGACGGCTGCGCCCGGCCTCGGATCGTCCTCTATCGAAACACGTCCCTCCCTGAACCGCTTTGCCCACTCGAACACGGCAGTTTTCGACAGAGAATCATCTCCATACACGTCTTTAAGTTTACGAAAGATTTTCGCGGAGGTTTCGTTTGTTTTAACCAAAAATTCGATAACCGCGCGTTGCCTCTTAATTAGGTCACTCATTTTCGCGACGTATAGAAAAAACCTTGCTTTACAAAAACACGCGGGAAACACAAACTAAACGTGATACCGCGTTCAAAATTTAACTGGTACTACTGAAGAGTCCCCTCTTTCGAACGAGACCAGAACGCGCCGGCTGGTGTGTTTAGTTCGGGAGATATCGGCCGATTCCGGGTTTCAAATTGCCATACCTCGTATGCTAGACATTTAATAAAGGAGAATCATGACTTCAATTCGGATTTGGAAATTCTACACCTCGGAACAAAGGCTTTAAAATTAAATCTTATGGAAACTTCAGAAAATATTAGGCATACAAATTCCCAGAAGTTACTTAACAACCAATTGGATGTGAACAGATCCCCCCTTCTTAAACTTTTCAATTAAAGAAGGTAGCTTGTTCTTAGAATCTCAGAATGGATTTCCGAAATTTATATTTGTACTTTATGAACCTTGCATTGGATATTTCAGTTTAAGTTTGAAATTCGCACCTGAAAAAGCTGTAGTGTCAGCGAAACGCGTTGTGCAACTGTTGTTGTTTTATTAAATGTGAAAATCGTTAAACCCAGAGTTAAATTTCTCAAACATATATATATATATATATATTTTATACATATATATATATATATATATATATATATATATATATACATATATATATATATATTATATATATATATATATATATATATATATATATATATATATATATATATATATATATATATATATATATATATATAGAAACAGAAAGCGAAATTGAAAATTTAATCTCCATACAGCACCGATTTTTATAAAACATTGGATTTAGGTTCTACTTACCATCTATTTCACAGTCTACCCTGTGCCGGGAGTTGCTTTTTCCCTGGGCGTGGATGCCACCCTTTCTTGGGGGTGAAAATTTCTTCATTGAAAATAAGTACGGAAATCGATACATTGATTAATTATAAGCAACTTTTGTTTCATGAAGTTTTTTCTGAAAGTCAATTCTTTTCCACTTATTCGCGATTGAAATTGTCGGATTTCAGGCAAAAAAACACGATTGCAGATTCTTTCTCGCAAATAACTGGAAAAATATGCATTCAATCGAAAACAATGTAGAGAGCAAGATAGCCTTTAAAAAAAACAAAGAAAATCGTGTATTTATGATATATGCCCAATAAAAACGGAATTATTGCTTTTTAAAAGTTGATTGGTATTTTCAATCGCCAAAATGGGAAGTTTCTACGTGAATAACCAAAAACCAATGCATTTTCGGGGAAAACTCATGATACTTTTTTCAAAGTCCTTTGAAAAACTTTTACTTTTATTTTTTATGAAAGTTCCTAGCATCAAAACTAAGCGAGTTATGAAGAGAAAAATGTCGATTCCTATTTATTCGTTGGAAAAAAATAGTGAAAATCTCACCCTCTCTTCCACCCCATTAGAAAACAAATTGTTGCCACTTCACAATTCACTTCATTCATGTTTTTATAATACGTTTTGAGTATTTAGCCAGTTTAAGTTTTTTGGCGCTCCCAGAAGAAACCCAGATGTTCGAAGCTGATCTTTAGTTTCCTTTATTGATATTTTTAATACAGGACCGGCTTTGAAAATGCACCATGAATTGTTGCAAATGCAAGTTGGATATAGGCGACGATGATTATTTGGAATGTGACTCGTGCAAGAGACCTATACACAGTCAGTTTGCCTGCTCCGAACTATCAGCATCAGAAATGAAATGCATGTCACTCAGGAAGCGTGTGCTTCGGCTTTTATGTAAGGACTGCTGTAGTGGATTACTTCAAATTCCTTCTATTGTTCAATCTATTGAAGCACTAAAGTCCGAAATTGAAACGCTGAAGCATCACAAGCCTGAACCCGCAAATCTATCTTCGCAAGAGACAGCTATCAACTTCAACGAGTTAATTGCAGAAATGACAGAACGCGAAATTCGAAAAAAGAATGTAATGATATTTGGCTTACCTGAATCTGATAATACATTTGATAAAAATACTGCCTCAGAATTAATAAACGCTGTTGATCGTGATATAGATCAACATGGAAATTCTAATATTAAAGTATTTAGGTTGGGACACCTGAACGTGAACGCTAATGCACCTAGGCCCCTAAAAATAATTTTGCAATCGCCGAAAGATGCAATGTCGATTATTCGTAAATCAAAAAATAGCTAAGTTCAAAAACCTTATTATCACATCGGACAAAACCCCTCACCAAGTCTAGCAATACAAATCCGTGAAACAAGAGTTGATTAACCGATTAGCTGAAGGTGAGCAGAATATAAGAATCAAATACGTGAATGGTGAACCAAAAATAACAAAAAACCGCTAACAGTGTCTAACCAGGGGTACCACACACATTTCCGCTGCTATTATCAGAATACCCGAGGCTTAAATACCAAAACTGAAATATTTTATGAAGCTGCATCGGCTGCGGAACACCATCTCATAGGAATTTCTGAAACCTGGATACAGTCTAATATAAACAATTCAGAATTATTTGGTGAGCAATATCAAGTCTTCAGATCAGATAGAAACCTCAATGCTAACTCAGTGTCAAGAGGCGATGGTGTCTTATTGGCGGTTAGAAACGTCTGTGGTGTTACGGAAATAGATATATCGGAATACCGTCAACAGTTCATTAGTATTGATATTATCGGTTGTAGAGTAACATATAATCATTACATGCTATTGCTGTTTGTTGTATACATACCACCAACTGCTAATAACTTGCATGTGCAAAATCTATTTGAAACACTTGAATCGCTTGAATTATTATATGATCAAAATCTGCTAGTGTTTGGTGATTTCAACCAACCACTTTTTATAAATGAAGCATCAGAGGATAGAAATCTCAACTTGCAAAACCTTCAACAATTAATCAATTTTTATGACCTTAAACAGCAGAACAATGTGCTCAATAAATCAGCTCGACTTCTAGATCTCGTACTATCAAACAATTATGATTGTAATGTCATTCATGATGACCTACCATTCATTCCCGAAGATGATTAACATCCAGCTTTGAATACTTCTCTAGTGTTTAAGAAACAGGAAAGTGGAATTCCTTATGATAACAAGGCACTTTTTTATAATTTTCATAAAGCAAATTTCCCGTTACTGTATTCTTTATTTATGAATACAGATTGGTCGGTTATTGAAAACTGTACCGAAGTTAACTTGGCAGTGGACACTTTTTATGCGATAATTTATTCAATGGTGGACCAATGTGTTCCTCTTAGACCGAATTTTACTAGAAAATATCCGCCCTGGTTCAGCAATGATATCATTAACGGGATCAAACGGAAGGATAGATTGTTTCAATCTTTGAAATCAAACTATTCAGAAACTACACGTGATCAATTTAGAAATCTTCGTAAGTCAATAAAAACCGAAATATCACAAGCCTACAAGGAGTATAAACAGAAAGCTGAAAACTCGATCAGAACTGATCCCTCCACGTTTTGGACCTATATGCATAGTAAAAAAGACACTTCAAGAATTCCGAATGTTTTATTCTTAAATGATAGAGAACTGAAAACCCCTACTAAAATAGTGAATGCATTTGTGGAATACTTTGAGAGTGTGTATGTTCCTTCTGATGGTGATGATTTTAACCTCTCAAAAAAACCAACATATTTTCCCACAATAACAATAAATTCATTCTCTGAAGGAGAGGTTTTGCAATCACTCAAAAGACTGAAACCAAAATTCACAGCAGGAGATGACAAAATACCAAGCTTTCTAGTAAAAGACTGTGCATACATTCTTGCAAGGCAACTTCAATTAATTTTCAACATGGCCTTAAAGACAGGATGCTTTCCCGATAGATGTAAAGTATCAAAAATATGTCCAATATTGAAGTCAGGGGCTCCAAATAACATTCTGAACTATCGACCCAAAACAATTCTGTCCAACTTTGCAAAGGTCTTTGAGATGTGCCTGTATAACAACATTTTTCCTAAGGTGAGAAATAGTATAACTCTATGAAAACATGGTTTCATCAACAAACGGTCAACAATAACGAATCTCATGTGCTTCACACAAACTGTCAGCAAGGCTTTAGATAATCAGCTGCAGATTGATACAGTTTATACGGACTTCTCGAAGACCTTCGATAAATTGAACCATCAAGTTCTATTAGATAAACTGAGTTGGTTTCGGGGGTCCACTGTTGCGCTTATTGCGGTCTTATCTTCTGAATCGTACGCTATTTGTTGAATACAAAGGACATAAATCACTCAAACTTACGCCATCTAGTGGCGCTCCTCAAGGAAGTAATCTAGCTCCTCTCTCGTTCTCTCTGTTTATAAATGATATCAATTCAAATATTTCTAGTAACATACTACTCTTTGCTGACGATTTGAAGATTTTCAGACCTATTCAGGCAGCGGAGGACTGTCTTATTCTACTGAAAGAAATTAATTCTATACATGAGTGGTGCATACTGAACAAGCTTCCGCTGAACATTCAAAAATGTAAATTTATTAAATACACCCTCAAACACCACAATATACAGTTTGACTATGCAATAAATGACATAATATTGGAACAAGGTACAGAAACTAAAGATTTGGGCATCATTTTCGATCAGAAACTCAGCTTCACGTCACAAATTAATCAAATTACATCTTCTGCAAAACGAATGCTTGGTCTTATTTTCAGGACGTGTAAAGACTTTCAAAATCAAGAATGCTTTATAACACTTTTTAATGCTTTTGTCCGATCCCGTTTGGAATATGGCTCCCTAATCTGGTCGCCTATATACAATGTGCATATTCAACAACTAGAATCTTGTCAAAGAGTTTTCATGAAATAAATGGCATACAAACTAGATGGAGTATACCCATCCCAAGGAATTGATAATAGAGTGTTGCTAAATAGATTTTCCCTCTTATCCTTGGAAAACAGAAGAACATATTATGCTTGTATCTTCATTTATAAATTGATTCATAATCTGATAGACTGTCCAGATTTGTTATTTCAATTAGATTTTCACGTTCCGAGACTAAGTAGTAGAAGCGAAATGTGCTTCTGTTTACCTCTGCCAAGAATCATAGTTTTAATAAAATCCCCAGTTTACAACATTTGTAAAACTTATAATAGTTTCTATTCAGAATGTGATATTTTTGTTGTTCCATTTAGATGCTTCAAGTATATAATTCGTAACAAGTTAATTAATGTGCAAGTCTAACTACAATCTAATTGCAACCTCTCCTCATTCATCCTGTAGGGGTGATATATATGCATTGTGTTCAAACTCTCTGTACTGCCAAGTCAATTAGAATTCTACAATATATATTATTTTAGTGTTATTTGTAGGGATCACTGTGTATTGTATGTTATTCTGTTGTTATACTTATACTCATTCATAACTGTAAACCATACTATGTCTGTCTTATAATTGGGATTACTCCTATTAGAGAATAAACCTTTTTTTTTTTTTTAAAGTAGGTACTTCTTTTTGAAAAAACATTGAGTTTGAAGAGAGAAAAAATTTTTCGTAATTTAGCGAAAAATCGCCTTTTCTTCAAGATAACTCAAAAACTGTTTATGTACGAAATTGTAGGTTCTTCTTATTCAAAAATTTTGGCGTTTTATTTTTTTTTATAAGATAAAAATTGAGTAAGATATGGCATTTTAAAACTTGCGTGTGTTCGCGCAAAGTACCTTTTTTCAACCCTTTTAGCATGAACCTTTTCAAAAATAAAATCTGAAAATAGTTTCATTCAGATAAGCTCATAGCTGTTGAAAAACCCTACAAAAATTTTTTTTGAAAGACTTGATTGCTCAAAAACTAAGGGAGTTATGAGGAAAAAACCAAAAGCACATTTTTGTAAAAATTAGAATATGTATATCAGTATATTGATGAATACACATAGTGGTAAATATCAATCAACTTTCAACAAGCAATAATTCCATTTGCATTGAGTCAGAATACATTATAAATACACTATTTTCTTTGTGTTTTTATTAGCTATAATTTTGCTCTCTACAGGTTTTTCGATTAAATGCATATTAACTTCATAATACAAAATTTGCTTAGAATTAGTCAATTCATTGATTTCCGTACTTATTTTTAATGAAAAATTTTTCAATCCCAAGAAGGGGTGGCATCCACCCCAGAGAAAAAGCAACCCCTGGAAAAGGGTAGACTTTGAAATAGATGGTAAGTAGAACCTAAATCCAAATTTTCATACAAATCGGTGCTGTATGGGATAAATAGACAGTTTACACTTTTTTTACCGTCATTGACTGGACTATAGGCAGAATATTTCGACCTATATTGAAGTAAAGGCTCACAACGTTATTAGTATTATAAAGATATCATTTCATCCACAGATGAATCCAAAGGTAAATATTTATCCGCAAACATAAAGAAGCATGTAGTCAACGATCGTCCTTTCCCAAAATCTATGAGGATGGAAACCAGAAACCAGTATTCGTTAACTGAAAATTATCATATGAAACTTTGTTAACAAAAAAACCACGATATATCAAATTGAGGGAGCATATCTTGAATGAAATGAAATATGATTCTTTTCATCAAAGTCAGATGAAAAAATTTGATTTTCCTATTGCTCCTAATGGAAGTACGTGAGAATTTTCAAAATCTGCACTGAACTTGAATGTGTGATAAAAAGATGGGATATCATAATCTATTTAAATTATAAGTGATGGTACAGGGTGGGCCAAATCGGACACTTTTAAAAGGAAATTCCTGTTTTTAAACTAGATAGATGAAAACTGATGACGGTGTCTGAGGCTTTATGACAAACTCAATGGTGAAAACCGCATATCGATATCTATCATCGTTTCTGAGTTACAGCATGTTTTTCGAAAATGTTCATTTTCGAAAAGTTGCTATAACTTTTTTCCTGTCAAAAATTCTTTGATTCTATGAAAATATCTTCGAAGCACTTTTTTACGTAGAATTCAATGGTTTAAGTAATTTATTTTTTCGAATCATACATCAACAGTTATTGACGGAAAATTAATTTTTTTTAATGAGACACCCAGTATATTTCTGCATATTACAATAGAACTTAAAATTACCATTTCAAAAATGTATCATACTTGCCGTTTTACTAGAGTCATATCTGAAATTCAGAGCTTTTATATTTATTCATGTAGACTTCGAAACGCACACTATGAACAAGTAGGCTTTGGACGAAGCGGCGATAAAACAGGAAGCAAGTGTTCACTAGTAGCTATCAATGGTTAGGAAAGCTGTTGACAGCAGTACTTAAAACTCATAGCTTCAGTAAAGCTGATAACAATTTATACTATATTTACACTAATAAATAAAACTAAAACAATAATAATAATACTAAAGAACAAAATATTTCTTTGGAAGAAGTGTTCAAAATGTCGAAAGTTTGAAAATAAGATCTTTCAACCTTTCCCAGAGGTAAAAGTCCATAGGCGTTAGGTCCGGTGACCTGGCCGGCCAACGGTTGGGTCCTTGGTTGGCTATCTAATTATTGCCAAAATTTGCAGCCAAAAAATTGCAGACAATTGCAATTGTCTTGTGAGACGAAGCCCGGTCTTGCTGAAAATATATTTTCCTGAGCTCCATTAGCGGCAATTCGTCAACAAGTTCAATATGTTGCCTTAATATTTCTAAATACCTCTGAGAAGCTAGAGTGCCATTATAAATGACGGGGCTGATAATTCTACCCCTTAAAAACACCTGCCCATACACTGAATCCAAATCTTTCTTGACTTCTCTGCTTCACAATAGAAGGAGGTTTTTGTTGTGCCCAAGAATGAGATTTATAGCGGTTGAAAATACCGGCACTGCTGACATACGCTTCATCTGGCCAAATACAATTTGATGAAAAATCAAGCACTTGGTTACAATTTTCCAGGAACCAGTGGCAAAAATCCATGCGGCGTTCAAAATCTCCTGGTCTGAGTTCATGAACTCTTCTGGGCCTGTATGGCTTGAATTTATACTTTTTTAAAATTCGCCTAACGTGAGTTCTTGGTAGGCCTGTTGTAATTTTTGAATTTCGCATTATTAGAAACAGCTCGTAAAACGACTATTTCTTTCAATTCCCTATCCCTAGTTGATGCATATGATTTTGGCCTTATCTTTTCAAATTGACCACCATCAATTAGGTTGTGTTGCAATTTTGCGAAAATGTCTCTAAAAGATCGCCTTTTATCTGGATACCTCACGCAATACAAATTGTTTGCTGTATCTACATTTTCCCCGGTTAGTATAAAACAGACTATCATAACCCATTTTTCATAATTATCATACTTCATTGCAAATGTGTTTGAAAAATTAATAAAAACCAAAAATTGAAGAGCGCCTTTACTACTTATATCAAAATTTCACAGCTACTAGTGAACACTTGCTTCCTATTTTATTGCCGCTTCGTCCAAAGCCTACTTTGTTCATAGTGTGCGATTCAAAGTATACATGAATAAACTTGAAAGCTCTGAATTTCAGAGATGACTCTAGTAAAACGGCAAGTGTGCTACATTTTTGAAATGGTAATTTTAAGTTCTATCGTAATATGCATAAATATACAGGGTGTCTCATTTAAAAAAATGATTTTTCTGTGAATAACTGTTGATGTAAGATATGAAAAAATTAATTACTTAAACCATTGAATTCTACGTAAAAAAGTGCTTCGAAAATGTTTTCATAGAAGCAAAGAATTTTTGACAGGAAAAAAGTTACAGCAATTTTTCGAAAATGAACATTTTCGAAAAACATGCTGTATCTCAGAAACGATGACATATATCGATATGCGGTTTTCACCATTGAGTTTGTCATAAAAATTGAGCCTCAGACACTGCCATCAGTTTTCATCTATCTAGTTTAAAAACAGGACTTTCCCTTTGAAAGTGTCCAATTTGGCCCACCCTGTACAGTACCAACTTCAGCGAATGGAATCTAGAAATTTAAGCTGCCTTGTTTCTTCCCTTCCTTGATATTTAAGACAAATAACACAAAAACTCTCTATTGAGAGAATCTATTTTGAATACTCTGGATAAGATTATAAATGCCATTTTTGAAATATAAATTCGAATAAATATTATATATATATATATATATATATATATATATATATATATATATATATATATATATATATATATATATATATATATATATATTATATATATATATATATATATATATATATATATATATATATATATATATATATATATATATATATAATATATATATATAATATATATATATATATATATATATATATAATATATATATTTATTAATATTTTTATGATTGATTCGAAATGCTGTTGCCTGTGAACTATTTCTAATCTCTTGATAATTATTAGCAATAACAGGCTTGTTGAATCTCAAAAAACTCGATTTTATTAAAAAGTTGACGTTTCGCCACGACATTCGTGGCTTTATCAAAACTTTTGAAAAAATTGAAATTTCTTTGACATTTATTGATTTGAAAAAATTTGAATAGAAAAAGACTACTATGTTTCACTAAAATTTTTCGGCTGTGGCCATTCTTTGTTATTTATTACGTGCTATTCAGTCCAATATTAACATTCAAATCTGTTATTATTAGAAAACAAACTCTAATCATAACAACTCATCTTCTTAGATAAAATCTTAACATCTAGAATTTTCAATTTCTCTAAAAAGAAACTACCTATAGTTCAGAACATGTGATCTCCAAAATTACAAGTAATGTCTTCTCAAAGACAACAATCAAATATTTTAAACCTATTTTGTACATTACGTGGGTGAAGGTTTCTGTGGTTCCCTTCCCATCTAATATCAACAGACCTGTCTTTTGATATTGGACTAAATAGCACGTAATTGATAACTGAAGACGGCCACAGCCGCAATGAGAAATTTTTGAAAAAAAGATAAATAGTACCCTATTCTTTGACTTTTCGAAATCAAAATAATTTGAACCTATTTGGAACACTACGTGGGTGAAGTTTTCTGTGGTTTCCCTTACCATCTAATAATAACAGATTTGAATGTTAATATTGGACTGAATAGCACGTAATAAATAACAAAGAACGACCACAGCCGAAAAATTTTAGTGAAACATAGTAGTCTTTTTCTATTCAAATTTTTTCAAATCAATAATTGTCAAAGAAATTTCAATTTCTTCAAAAGTTTTGATAAAGCCACGAATGTCGTGGCGAAATGTCAACTTTTTAATAAAATCGAGTTTTTTGAGATTCAACAAGCCTGTTATTGCTAATAATTATCAAGAGATTATATATATATATATATATATATATATATATATATATAGTTAATTTCATTTTTTATTTTTCAGACAAAATTGTCTGTTCTATTTTTATATGATACAGCATTCAAAAATACATACAACTCCAAATTTTCACCCATCTACGATAGACCCCTATTTTTTATTTGTTAAACTCCGCCGAAGTGGCTCGACCGATTCTCATAAAATTTTGTGTGCCTATGGTTAGGTCTGAGAATCGGACAATATTTATTTTTCATCCCCCTGAATGTTGAGGGTGTTCTACCACTTAATTTTTTTTTCCAGACAAAATTTTCTGTTCTATTTTTCTTATGATACAGCATTCGAGAATACATAAAATCCTAAATTTCCACCACTCTTCGATCAACCCCTATTTTTGATTTGTTCAATTCCTCCAAAATGGCCCGACCGATTCTCATGAAATTTTATTTGCATATCGGTTAGGTCTGAGAATCGGACAAGATCTATTTTTCATCCCCCTGAATGTTGAGGGTAGTCCCACGCCTCAATTTCAGACGAAATATACTGTTTTTTACGATGCAGCCTTCAAACATACCTACATACCCCTAAATTTTCACTCCTCTAAGATCGACCCCTATTTTTATTTGTTAATCATGAACTTCAAATTTTTTGATAAGATCTTTATTTTGTCATAACTCAATTTTTTACCTTTCTACGATCAACCCCTATTTTTCCATCGCGATTCTCAGTTTTCAAATTTTATCCACAGATCTGCAATATGGTTGCAATATGGCAATCGAAAGAAACAATTGGCGGTCTGGGAATACGTCGTAATAATGAGATTAGGGTGGTCCAACACAAACATTTTTGAAAAATTTTTGGAGAAAATTTTTATTTTTTTATGATGTTGCGTTAAAAAATACATACAACTCTGAATTTTCACCCTTCAATCAACAACCCATTTTTTGTTAATAGCCATTTTAATAATTCAAACAAAGTTTGCCTGGTCAGATAGTTTGATATATAGATATAATGATAGATAGAAAGATAGATAACTAACTAGATAGATAGATAAAAATAATTTATATGGCAGAACAACGTTTGCCGGGTCAGATAGATTGATAGATATGTAGATAGATAGATAGATAGATAGATAACTATCCAGATAGATAGATAAAAAGTTAGATATACATCGGCAGATAGATGAATAGATAGAAAGATGAAAATAATTCATATGGCAGAACAACGTTATATATATATATATATATATATATATATATATATATATATATATATATATATATATATATATATATATATATATATATATATATACTAGCTGTGACAGTGTCTGGATTTCCCGTAGTTTCACAAAATCCTAGAAGAGACATCGACTCGAATTTGAGCTTTGATGGTTTTTCTCCTTTTCTAGAACTTTTCTGTGATTTCAACTTCTCAGAAGAAAATCTACAAATACTACTTATCTCAGGGTACTTTCCCTGACTAAAGATGACGAACAGAAGTCGAAATAAGCTAAACAATACAGTGTTTTTCATAACACAAAGAATGCTTTTGCTTCGCGGTGAAAACAGCGGATGTGGAGATGACGGTTAGAAACGCAGAATTTTGCGAAATTCTCTAACTTAGCCAAATTTTCCATTGCTGAAATCTTTGCTGCTGGAAAACTGGGTTACGAACGGGTCTACTATCCGTGTGAACATCACATTTGGATGTTGTAATTGATCCCATTTTAGCTTTCGACCTTTCCTGGTCTCATCAGTTAGGCAAAGAAGCCTAAGAGCTGTGGTTTTTATCATTAATTTTGATATTTCTGTAGTTCAAGAAGTGATTCTACAAAGGAGAGAACAAAGTTTGTTCAAATTTCCAAAAGGCACAAAGTCTGTGACAGTGTCTGGATTTCCCGTAGTTTTACAAAATCCTAGAAGAGACATCGACTAGAATTTGAGCTTCGATGGTTTTTCTCTTTTTCTAGAACTTTTCTATATATATATATATATATATATATATATATATATATATAAGAGGAGGATAGTCGCTGACTAGTTTAGAGGATATCTATTTGTAGGGACTGCAGCAATGTAAAAGGAAACTCTTTGAAGTTTTTCCAAGCTTTCGGAATCTTTTATTCCATCATCAGGGAGAATCTGTCGTGAGAATGATTACATAGATGTTGATAATACGATATAAGAAACATTGAAAATGATGCTATTTGTTAAAAAATTATAAAAGTTGATACATTTTTGAAGTTATAATTAAATTTCTGAACGAAATGACAAATCGGTGTCACTCATTTTTTTTATATTCAAATTGAAGTTTGACATTATTTCATTACGTTAAATTAATTTGATTTTGTGTTATTTTATATCAAGTGAAAGTAAAAAAGAATAAATTTCACTCAAATGGCTTATATCTATTTTTTTATTGATGGAATTATTGTCTTGATAAATAAAGGCCATTTCTAAAAAAGATCTTTTTGAAAGATGTGATTCTCTTGCTAGAACAGTTGTTGAAAGGTAGTTCATCTGGTGGTCACAATTATTGACATGTTTAGCTAATATATATATATATATATATATATATATATATATATATATATATATATATATATATATATATATATATATATATATATATATATATATATATATATATATATATTTACAGGGCGATTCACGGTGGATGGCACATTAGACGTTTCTGGTGAACCATATGACGCATCACTTTGAAACTTTACTGGAGGGCATAGTCAGACATTCTCTACCCAACTAAAATTGGGGCTCCATGTACACGGAACATTTTCACAAATAAATGCTAATGAGTCCGAAATCTGACTAGTTAGGTATAGGTATGATATACATAGATAAAAAGAAAATAGTCACTTTTTCAATGAAACAAAATAACTGAATTTTTTCACCATCCTGTATTGAAGTAACGCAGATTAGGCTGAAGTGAAGGAAGCCCCCAAGTATCGCCGAACTCCAACCCAAATTTCGATATCACATTCTTTCTCGACTCAAAGATATGAGCGTTTTAATAGGTCTAGATTTCCTAAGAAAAAAAATGGAAATAATTTTTAGTTCAAAAACGGTAACAGATAGGTATAGGAAAATATCATGAAGAGTTATTGAGAAATTGTTGGAGATTCTAAAAATAATGTTATATACAGGGTGTTCCATTTGAAAAATCAAATTTGCTACTACTTTCCAATAAAAGTGGCATCACCGCATTTCTAAAAATATTTTAGTTGGGTAGAGAATGTCCGACTATGCTCTCCAGTAAATTTTCAAAGTGATCCGTCGTAAGGTTCACCAGAAACGTCTAATGTGCCATCCACCGTGAATCACCCTGTATATACATATATATATATATATATATATATATATATATATATATATATATATATATATATATATATATATTTTTATATTTATATATATAAATATATATATATATATATTTATATATATATATATATATATATATATATATATATATATCAAATGATGGAATAAGTTGACGATCTGACATCTATATGGAGTCAGTCGTTATCACGTGTTTTGGACCCATTGGTCACTACTACTTGCAACTTCCATTCGATCTCTCCGATTTGGAAGATTCAGTTTAAATTTCGTGACGGTGGCGATTTATGCTCTCCGCGATATCTCGGATCTAGGAGATAATTGATGAAATGATTTCAACGCGGGAAAAAATTAACTAAAGAAACAAATATACCGTCTGACAGGCATATGGAAGAAGCCGTCAGTTCGTATTCCGAACTTATTGGTCCTCATCAGAACGGCGTAGCCAAGTATGGGATGAAAAACTTGGAATTGTTTTTATTTTCATTACCAAGTTTTGAATCCCATACTTTGCTACACCATTCTGATCGGAACAAATATGAATGTTCGAGGTCCCGCGGAGGACATAAATCGCCCCCGTAACGTAAAACTTCCATACCGGAGAGTTCGAAGGAAAGTTGCAATTGGTGTAATTCTCCTCTGTAGCAACTGATTTCGGCTGCTGTCAATTTCGTTTCCAGGTTTTCCACGAGATACCAACTCCTAAAGGGCAAGCGAATAGACAATTAACTGCAAGTCTGCATTATTATTATGAGAGACCTATTGTTATATTATAGATAATAAGTTTACGTTTTAACCAACTGTATAAGCCTTCTTCACTTCTGAGCTCTTGTCGAGAACACATCTCTTCATTTCAGTTTTGTTAAGTTAATAATTATACAAATATTGTATTGAAGTATAATAAATAGTTTTTAAAAACCCTCTTGGTGTCTCACGATACATATTTGGCGCAGTCGATCAATTAATGAAACACTCAATTTTTCTAAAAATAATTCCGTTCACTCAATAACTAAATTTACACCATTTGAAATAATTAAAGGCCATATCAATAATCCAGATCCCTTTGACATGAATGATCATTTAACATTGTCATATTAATTGCAACACAAATATACGACAAAATCCGTGAAAGAAACGCTAACGAAAAAGAATCAAGAATTGAAAAAGTAAATGAAAAACGATCAGATATCGCTGATTATTCTAACCAAGATACAGCTTACATAAGAACAAAATTTAGTGATATGAAGCTACCAAAATTCAAGAAAGTGAAAATAATTAAAGATGACGGTAAATTACTAGAGACAGAAAAAGGCAAATGTCATAAAAGTATAGCACGAAAGCCAAAAGTTAATCCAAACATTTTACAGGTACAGGAAAATGAAGTTATGGATGACCCTGGTATACCTGATATGTCGAATAGCGACGATTGATAGCAACGACGGAGAAATCAGCGTTACAAAATAACCTTTTACTCCCTATTAGATTAGGAGCATGCAGAATAATTTATACTGAGCATTCATTCATCCATTACTTAGATTTAAGCGAAATAGTCAGACAAGCAGATGCTTTGAACAATAATTTCATTCAAGTTAGACGAAGGGTCGTAAATGTAAACAGTTAGTATGAAATTTCATATCACGGCCTAGCAAGCGGTATGCTAAGTAGAACAGAATTCATAATTCAAATATCACAGAGCAAAATTGAAAATATTTCACCACACGTTCGAGAAAAACGAGGTTTGTTTAACGGTATAGGTAAATTAAATAAATGGTTATTTGGAAACTTAGATTCTGAGTATGGCGAAAAATATAACAAAGCAATAGAAATCTTACAAAGTGAACAAAAAGAAGTTAAGCACGAGGTCAACCTACAGGTGTCACTGTATACAAGATTAATAAATCATTATAATCAATCATTGAATACACTCTGGCAAAATCAAAACAAATTACAGAATAATTTGAGAAAGTTTCAATTGGTCATTAAAACTACAAATGAAAATTACATCACCTTCCAAGGGACTATAAGTCAAATAAATTTATATTGTCAAAATATGATATCCTTTATAGATAATATCAAGAATGCAATTTTATTCGATGGATACAATTCAATCCATCATTCAATTATTTCTAGTAAAAAAATTAAAGAAATGAAAACCTATTCAACTGAAATATATGAATCGTCACATATTCAAAAACTCAAAAATACTTTAACGTATTATCAATTATTAGGGACTCAGGTAACTTTAACAGAAAATAAAATTATATTTGCTATTCATATCCTAATCATGAGACTAAAAATCCTACCACATTTACCCAGTTATCCAACATAATGAAATTTTCACCCCAACCTATCCCTATTTGGCTCGAATGTCACAATAAGCTCTAGCACAAAAAGAAGAAAGTCTAATTATCGAAGACATCTACTACTTCAAAGATAACATCTTAGAAGACAACTGTACACTTCAATTACTCGATGGAATACCACCCAATCAATGTATTACTACCGATCTCACCTTTGATCAATCTATAATTGAACAAGTAACCAGAGACGAAGTACTTATTAAACCAGCAAAATCGAACCGTATATTATCAAAATGTACAAAAGATCAATTCCTGGAAATCAACCATCCTTCTTCAATCAAAATTCCAAAGGATTGCGAAATATTAATTGACCATTTTAAATTCAAAATTCAAGAAACACCACTCATTCTACTAAAAGTTGAAATATCAGTGACAAGAAGCAGAAGCAGCTTTAAAAGCTCAAATATATCAAAAATAGACTTTGACAGTCTTCCCAATATTCCGAACACAATTTCGACGTCAATAACTTCAATAATTTCAATAATCGTCATTCTGCTAATAATTTTGACATTTTACATTTTATGGAATCAAAGATCAACACCAAGGACCATAAAAGAATAAATTGAACTACAAGAACCTCAAGAAGACGCCGAAGTAGCCGTCAACAGCCAACACAAAAATAAATCCTTTACTTTTTCGACTTAGGGATGGAGGAGATACATACCCCTAAAGTGCAAGCGTAAAGACAATTAACTGCAAGTCTGCAGTATTATTATGAGAGACCTATTGTTATCGTATATCTTATAATGATAATAAGTTTACGTTTTGACCAACTGTATTAACCTTCTAAGCTTTCTCTTGTCGAGAACACATCTCGTTGCTTTGCTTTATTTCAGTTTTGTTAAGTAAATAATTATACGAATATTTTAGTGAAGTATAACAAATAGTTTTTAAAAACCCTCTTGGTGTCTCACGATACATATATCACGTCAAGTTTTTCATCTCATACTTGACTACATAATTCTGGTCAGGACCTATTAGTCCGAAAGTGTATTTATTTCGAATGGTTCGATATGACACAAAGTATGAAAGTTATTCGCATTCACACAAGCTTTCGAGAATATTTATCTCTTCTTCAGGAGTAGCTATAAATGAGATAAAAATATGTTGATATCTTACAACAGTAACAGTACAAAAACACACGATGATAATTATATATATAGATGTTGAAATAAAATAGAAACATTCACTATGTGGGCTAAGTTTCAGCACTCACAATCAAGAGTCTGTTAACTTGCCTAGAAAAAAAACCAACATGTAAAAAATTTGGGGGTGAGTAGGCATTATATGGTGAGGCTTGGATGAAGACCAATTGAAATTCCTTGGTCTATGCCGAATAGCAAAATGGCACTCGCTCATTTTCCAGAAGGATGAAGAGGCTGGAACTGAAGTTCATTGATTGTTTTGATGAAATTATTAGAGAGCTTCATAAGCAGAGCAAAACAATTTCTGAAATGAAATACAAAAAGTACTTTCTTGGGACCACGGAAAGTCAATACCCAAAAATAACGAGAAAGTATGAAGCATCAAAGGTTGAATTGATAATTGATTAGTCACAAAGGAGGGCATTCGAAGGAAAAATTTTAGATACTGAGGTATCAAGTGAGCTTTCAGTAAAACGAGGTCGTTACCATGGTCCGCCAGGATGGAGAAGTAGAAGTAAAATAAATGTTGTTGAAAAACCTTGCTGTAGATGCGGCAAACTGAATCAACTATCTACTGAGTTCCTAAAAAAAAATGTGTTATAAACGTAAGGCGCTCATGAATAATCACGAATCATTTAATTGCTCTAATAGGACGTTTAATCAATGAAATCATGTCACAATATACCGAAATTTGGTAGGTTGGTACGGGAAAACCTAGGGAAGGTAATGTTGAAACAGAACTCTGAGAGGTGGTAAATGGTAACGGCTTGTATAGGAGGGTCAAAATTATGGACTCCAATAACGAAAAAAGTTTGTTTTTATTTCTGCCAATGGGACAAAATGTTATTGTGACGAGAAAGAAAATTGAATAAACTTCATTCTCAATACTGAGGAAAATGAGCATATGTTGAAAAGAAAAATATTTCAAGAGTATTGTATTAATCAAAAATTGATGTAAAGTAGAAAGTTCAAATAAAATTACTGCGGCAGATCCGAAAATATGAGATACTTGTGATATAATTGGGAAGAGAGTAGATTACAAGGTGAAATAATTGAATTAAAAAATGTTCTATAAGTATTCCAAAAACGATGATATTTATGAAAAACCGTTATCGGGTCTTCACTTTTAGAACGAAGAAGTTGTGGACCCTAGTTTAAATTAACTTTCATATCTATTTCTGGATGTAGAATAGATGGCTCGAATATTGACGTCTAATTTCGGGACAACAATCAATTCGTAAAGAAATATTCAAATGCATTTTTCTCGGAAATGCTGCTTCCTAGCGAAGTATGAAACGAGTACCTTATTTGTAGAAAAAGCTTCATATTTTCAAAGTTTTGAGTCAAAATTACTAAAAATTAATCACCAAAAAAATTGGGCCAAATTTTTCGTCCATACCTCCCTGCACTAGGCACTCGTGGAAATATTGCAATACTAACTTTTAAAACATTAAATAGAGCGTAAAAAGTTTCGTAACTGTACCAAATTTTATTCAATTACCTTCACAGGTTTCGAAAATATTTACAAAAATCCACCATCAGGTCTTCACCTTTAACACCCTGTATCTTAAAAACGAAGAAGTTGTGGACCCTAGTTTATATGATTTTTTATCTCTATTTTTGGAAGTAGAATATGTGGCCGAAATATTGACGTCTAATTTCGGGACACCTGTATATATATATATATATATATATATATATATATATATATATATATATATATATATATATATATATATATATAGGAAGAAAGTGGTAGTTGCTGACTAGTTAGAACCGAACCAGTAAATAGTGGGGAATGCAGCAAAGTAAATGAGAACTCTTTAAAGGTTGTCCAAGCTTTGGGAATTCTTTAATTCCATCATCAGGGAAACTACAAAAATTATGGTACACTTCAGCAAAATGTGCTCCAGTTAGAACTTTTTTCACCTCTTTACCGTACATAAAGGATGTTACACCAAAATTGTCTAGACTATTTAGTAATATTTCAAACATAAAGATAGCTAACAAAAATGTTCTAACAATTGGATCAATTCACAGTAAAGTTAAAGATAAAGTCCCGACGATTTCGCAGACTAATGTTGTTTATGGTATTCCTAGTTTGGATTGTAATAAGTATTATGTTGGTCAAACCTCAAGATCAGTTGGAGCTAGAATCATCTCCCATAAAAGTGATTGCAGATTACATCCTGAAAGATGTGCTTTAGCATCACATGCTCACAAATTTGACCACCATATTGGTTATGATGATTTAAAAGTATTATCAATAGAGTCAAATTACAAGAAGAGATCTTTTCTAGAAATGGCGGATATTTTTGAACAGAATGACTGTATGAACAAAAGAACAGACATAGATCATCTAAGTGAGATCTATTCATATTTATTAACAATAGATAAAAATTTCCATAGAAATAACGTTTCCATCTCTCAAACAGTTGATCCATAGATATTCATAGTTTCAGTTCCAACCTTAATGTGACATAAGACATAAATGTCAATCAGTTTCATTCTAACCTGTGATAATTTTAATGACTGTACTAATAACGGAAAGTACTAAGGATTTTATAATTTCAAACCATGTATCAACAATTTTAATAACAATTTTATATATTTTAATTTAGTATAGTATCAATTCATTTTAACTATGTATCAATTTGAGACGTTTCATATACATCTTAGTAACCATTCTCATCAAAGCGGTAAGTTGAAATTCCGCTAAGTCTTATGAATTTTGCTGAAGTGTACCATAATTTTTGTAGTTTTCCTGATGATGGAATTAAAGAATTCCGAAAGCTTGGACAACCTTTAAAGAGGTCTCATTTACTTTGCTGCATTCCCCACTATTTACTGGTTCGGTTATATATATATATATATATATATATATATATATATATATATATATATATATATATATATATACACTCTCATATTCACCTAAGTACCGTAATATGAGGGAGGTGCCCCTCATATTACTGTAGTAATGTTTCTATGTGAAATTGAGTCCATTTTGTTGTTCGAAATAGGATATCGTTGTTTGTTGGAAATGTTCTAAGTTTTGACGAATCTTTTAGCTGCAAACTGGATATTTCACTCTGTATCTTTGTAACTATCAGTATGATTTAATGATCAGAAATTGATTAACTCAATTGATGTTAAACAGTTGAATGATATAAATCTGTTAGTTGACGTCCTAGTTTACATATTATATTGAGCATGAATGAAAACCAAATTACAAAAACGTTCAGAAACTTGAATTATCAACCATAAGATCCTTAAATTTCCACAAGCCTTCCATTCATAGTTGAACATTTTATTGTTCGTGTACAAAATTGTTCATTGACATTTTCTGAAAAAAAATGGATTTTTTCTGTTTTTCGCGTAGGTGGTTATGATTTTGAATTTGAGTATTTTTTTCAAATTGAAGCAACATCTTGTAATAAATTTTTTCAATAACTTCGAAAATAAGAGTAGTTTACTCTTGATCAAAATTTCTTTTTTTGATTCTCCCCTGTACACAGTTGAGAAATTCAAAATTTTGACTTATCAAGTCCAAGTTTTTCGCTAATTCACATATAAACATATGTGAATTAGCCTTGTACAAGAAATTTTTCTGTTTGAAATTTTCAAAAATTTAATGGATGATGACGCAACCGCGAGATGCCTGCCAGAACGGTAATTTCTTAATAGACCGATAATTAATCATCATTTGAATTTTCTAGCTTTATGGGAAACAGGTTAGTGAGATGGTTCACCAACTCTGAGACTATAAATTACCATGTGGTGTTTGTGACAAAATGTATATAGGTAGAACACATAGAAATTTCGAAAAAAAATTTGAGAACATGAGTGATGAATAAAGTAAACAATAAGAGAGATTCTAATTATTCCAATCATTTGCTAGATGAGAATCATTAATTCAATAAAGATTTCCATATTTTACCTAGAGAGAATAGAGGATTGAAATTAAACTTTTGGGAAGTCCTAGAAATCAAGAGGTATAAGTTGGTTAAAACGTGAACTTATTATCTATAAGATAACAATAGGTCTCTCATAATAATAATGCAGACTTGTAGTTAATTGTCTATACGCTTGCAATTAAGGGGTATGTATCTCCTCCATCCCTAAGTCGAAAAAGTAAAGGATTTATTTTTGTGTTGGCTGTTGACGGCTACTTCGGCGTCTTCTTGTGGTTCTTGTAGTTCAATTTCTTCTTTTATGGTCCTTGGTGTTGATCTTTGATTCCATAAAATGTAAAATATCAAAGTTATTAGCAGCATGACGATTATTGAAATTGTTGAAGTTATTGGCCTAAAGAATTGTTCGAACGCTAAGCCATATTGAAATTATAATGTGAAAGAAAATAAAATAATTGATATTAGTTTTTCACTAATTGCTATTATTGAAATTTTTTTCATATATAATATTGTCAATTAATTTAAGATTATATGCATTATTGGTAGCAACCTGTTTAATGATGTTCAATTCTTTATCAAAGTTTGCCTGTGACATCCGAATGTTGAGTAGTTGGAGGGCCATACTATTAGCAGCTGCAATTTTATGTTTTATTGTAGTATCCGTATGGAGCGTAGTGAGAGCTAGAGAATTGATCTAGCTATTTTGCTCCATCTCCGTTGTGAATTTTATATTGGGATGTACCTAGTTAATAAAATCTATGAAAGTTATCAATTATCTATCAGTTCCCGTATAACATACTTATTTATCATCTACGAATCCAAACCATTAAATAAATGTTTTACTAAATGAGTGAGAGTTAATTGTGTTTTCAATAGAAAGGGATTGGGTATTCAAAGGATAACCCATTATCAAACGTTCATAACTGCCATAAATTGTATTATCAAATTCAAAATAATTTTGGCTCAGACAAACCTCTAACAAAGAAATAATTTCGAAACTAATTGAAGGATTTACATTATTTGCTTCAAATAATTGTTTTATGAGTGTTTTCGTTTAATTCGGTGGAATACTGGGAAAAAAATTAGTAACATCAAATGACAGAATTTTTGCCTTATGTGGAAAATCAATATTTTTAATTTTTTTCAACTAATCCGAGAGAATTTTTTTATTGAAAACTTTGGTTCGAGACACACAACTGGCCTGATGGATAAGCAGTTTTATGAAGTTTCATAAGAGAATAGAGTTTAGGAGGTAAAGGATTAGTTGAAATAATTTTGTATTTTTTCATCATTCATAAACAATTCTGCTTCGTTTAAAACTAGTTTCAAATTTTACGGAAATTATTAGTGGAATCTTTTGTTAAAACACTATAATTAGCTACTGGAATTTAGAAAGTCATTAGTTTCTGTAAGATAATCTTGTTTTGATAATGCTATTATATTGTTGGCCTTATATGCTTTTGTGAAAATCAAGTCATCTTGAAGATATTTACGTTTTATAGATCTGAGATATTTATTTTCGTTGTTTGGATGATAGAGAAAATTATTTTTTGATGATATCTGCACATTTGTGTTTCAAAGAAATATTATTGGGAAGACTTTTAACTATTCTTTCAAAATCAATACCAAGTTGATCAAAATTGTTTTTTTTCTTTGAACGAGTGGGCTGTAGATTATGCTCGAATCCTTTCGCTAGTAGTTTTTGCATGTGAGAAATTAGTACTAGATAAATTAGTAAAACGATCGAAAAATTAGTGACCAGAATTATTTTCACGTGAAATGATATCTTCACGAGATTTTTTGAAAATTATTGAATTTAATTTTTGTTTCTGAATTCTGAACTTATTGTTATTTAACCTATTCATTTTACTCAAGTTTCAAAATCTAAAATATCATATTCTACTGAATGTTATCTATGCAAGAGTTCTGACTGAATTATCTTCACAAATACCTATGTTACATAATTATATCACGTTTTCTGTATTGAATCTTCATCTCGTCTTTCAACCATCTGGTTTTTCCTTGGATGACTTCCTTAATGGCTGGATTGGTACAATAGTTATCAGTCATTAATTTCATGTAATTAGGAAAAACTTGATTCTTGGGACGAGCTTCAGATTTTGCGTATTTGTGGTACAACAGAGAAGTAATTTGAAGTACCACAATGCCAAAAATCTGGTATCAGCTTTCTTCAAACTTCGAATTGATGTTACTTGGTTGAAACTTGCAAGTTTTCTGGAATGATTACCTACCCTCCACCGTAATTTAATTTCTTGTTGTAATCATTTACCCCTAGGTGCTAAAAATTTTATGTAAAACTAAGATACAAAGATTCAGTATTTCATTCTGCCACCGTATGATGAAACTCCGCGTCATAGAGTCAAATATAATAACCGTTAAAATCAAACATTTGTCTTTCTAATAATATGAATGCGGAAAGAAAGTATTGTTATTATTAAATCTACAAAAATAGTGACTAGACACCAGTGATAAAAATAATAATTATTTGGTTTATCATGATTATTGGAAGTTCAATTTGGAAACGAGTAAAAATAATGAACATAACAATGTGAGGCAGTCTTACTTATTACTTAAGAGCGATAAAAGAACAATACGGTGAAAACTGAACACAAAACTGATGACAATTGTATAGCATATGAAAACATTATTAAAAATGCGTTACACAAATATCTAGATACTGCTAATAAACATAGGCGATATGAAAGAATTTAAATAAGTTAGAAAGTCTGAAAGATGATATTGGGCTGCTCTGGCATTACAAATTAGATCATGTTTTTAAAATGTACGTTGAGGTAGTACAATAATTGAAGAACTCGGAGGTGTAAAGTTCGATAATTTAATTCAAGATTGTGAAATGATAAAAATAACTGCACTGTCATTTAATACTGTTAGGTAGAGATACCAAAACTTATGACTTTATTCACACTAATCTTATGAGAACAAACAACCCAAGTTCTATTAACACATCGTGTTTTTGGCCAAACTTTCTGAAATTTTAATATGATGTTCATCTTGACGAGCAGAACTAGATATGGGAGTTATATTTTATTTAATGATTTATAAATACTGCATTATATAAATAATGACTCATTAAAAAATGGTGGTTACAACTTCAAAAGCCTTAAATTCTCTTAGCAAAGAACAATTTTTGGATTTATTTAACCTATGTGTTAACGTACAGATATATCATAGAAATAGAATAGTAACAAAAAAAGATCTTTTATGTTTTCTTTGTGAAATGAGGCAAGGTTTATCAGATGAATTTCTCACGACCATGTTTAGCTATTCAAATCGAAGTTATACCAGCCTCATTATTTCAAAAGTAAGAAATTCTTTGATCGAGTTATTTGTGCCACAAAACTTAGGGTACAATCACTCACATTACCAGAAATGACTATATAACAAATCATGTTACAGCTTTTTCAAATCACTTGTATAATCCAGAACCAAATGTGGTCAAGGCAATAGCTCTTATTGATGGAACATACCTTAAATTCCGAAAAAGTAGTAACTTTCAAGTTTTAAGACAGTCTTTTTGCACTCATAAATCTAAACATTTACTATAACCAGCCTTGATGTTGCTCCTGATGGTTATATTCTAGATATTCACGGACCCTATTATTCTGTTCACAGCAATAATGATGCTGCAATGTTAATTAGTGAATATGTAAACGATTTTGGTGCACTCAGGAATTGGTTTCAGGAAGAAGATATTTTTATTTTAGATAGAGGTTACCGTGATGCACAATAATTTTTAAATAATATAGGAATAAGGGTATTTATGCCTCCTAATCTTGGAAATAGACATCAACTTACAACCGAAGTAACTTATTAAATAATGAAAACACAGCTATGAATCGTGAAACAATCTTGTTCAATAATTGTTTGGTAGATATTTCATCATTGAACGAAATTGTTTCAAGATCCATAGCTGTGTTTTCATTATTTAAGATATAAGTCATATAAAAATAGAAAAAAAAATTTTTTGTTCTTTGATGTGTATGGCTATTTTAGTTATTTTTTTCAGCTCAAGGAAAAAAATATAACGCTTTATAGAATTTGTTCATAACAAATTGATAATTTGATAAACAATGGAATTATTCATTAAAATTTTTTTTTGTTAACCTATGAATAAATGCCAATTTAGTATGATTTTTAAAGAGAAAATAGTTCCCTCACCAATTATTTAAACAATCTAAATATAAAAAAATTAATTATAAACAATAAGAAAAATTCATAAATTTTTTTTTAACCATTATTTAGCCAAGAAAATAAAATGGTGAAAAAAAATTTTCAAAAAATATTAAAAAACTATTTGTTCATAAACAATATCTTAACAAATAATTTTTAAAAAAATTAGGAAAGTCATTCGATCCTATATGTTAGATACAGAAACAGCAATAACATTTTATTTGTTAGGAATAAGCATCAATGCCATCTCTCTTCTGTAGTCGTTGAAGTTATCAGCCATATCATAATTACGGTAACGGATCACTTTTGAAATTTTTCTTTCTGCGTATACTCCTTTTTATACGAACTGTGCTAATGTAACGTTGTTCAAATTATCGGGTCTTTTTTCATATTTATCAAACCAGTTTTCTTTCCATATACTTGGGCAATCATCCTCCAATGCCTCTAATTCTTTCATAGTTTTCCTTACTCTCTGACGTTTAGTAGGATACATTATCGGTATATCAACTGCCACTACCAATGATTTTGGCATAGGCTGTCGTAACAAATAACAATCAGCTTCTTGTGCTGACATTTCAACAGCATAAAGAACGGCAGCAATCAATTTCTTTGTGATATATACAAGATCAAATTCTGGATTTTTTGTCCATAACCTGAAGTATTTGTTGTTGTAAATTGCTGATACCCCTGTTGTGTTTGTTAACATACTCAACAACATAAGCAGCACAAGAACACTCATCTTGGATTATTTGGAAATCCATATTAGACATTACATGGTGAAGTGCAACTAGATTAAAATAATTAAGCCACTTTTCTGATGGTGTTCGACTATAAAATAACCTTAGTCGATTGATACCAGCACGAATAAGGTTGTAATAATGTTCATCGGATTTAATATTATTGCCTTTATGAAAGTGATCAAAATCTGTGTATTCAATATGTTTTAGATTTTTACGAATCAGTTTATAATGATTTTTATATTCTTTAAACTTTTCTTCTGAAAAATTTGGATCAGTATCTTTCATAGGTAACAATGTTATTGTATTTTGTGATGGCATGAAAGGTGCACCGAATCTTTCATAGGTAACAATGTTAATGTATTTTGTGATGGCATAAAAGGTGCTCCGAATCTACAGTTTTCTTTTTTTTTATAAAAGTGTCTTTGTGAACTTCGAGTTTTATATTTCCAGATGCTTCTGAATCTGATACGGAAATTTATTCATCAATTATTCGAATTAGATCTTTGTTACTACTTAATAAATCACTGGATATATTATCCAACCATAATATAATATGAGCATGAGGACTTCCACGATGTTGAAATTCAATTTGTTAAAGTAAATGGCACAAGTAACAGCATCTTCATTAACTAGAGTTGCTTTGTCGATGGGTTATTTAATGGGATATTTCTGCTCCATTATTCTTTAATTCATACAATAGCTTAAGCAAATACGTCCAACCGGTTTCATTTGCACTGACAGTCATAAAGTAGTCGGTGCTCCAAGTTGTCGAATCATGGCAAAAAGATTTTTTTTTCGATCGAACGAGTACCAAGCAGAATTCGGAATACAACGAAGAAAAGCAAGATTACTTTCAATACAATTATTAATATATTATTCTTCACAGTGTTTGTTCTCTTTCGTAATGTTAGTGTCATAGCCAACGTGTTTAAATGCAATCCCATCGCTTTGACTGACTCGCTGTCTCATAATTTTAGTAGCTAAATATAAAAGATGCTGTGGATCAGTAGAAGCACGTCGATCAGTTCGCGGGATTTCACTACTGGCTTGCATAAATTCATTTACATATATATATACTCTCTGTAGGTGCTAAACTGACCACCGTAGATAGTTGGTAATGAAAGCTCTTCGGCATGTTCGTCGAATAGTGTACTAACTGAAATAGTGTCCCTCACGGTGCACCAGCTTTTATACCCCACACCCTATTTCACTCTTCGTGACTTTTTTACACATTAATTGCAATTTATTACACCTTTTCCCAAATTTATTACAGTTGCAGAACTCAAGTTATGAGGGTGTGGTGTGGAATTAGTCTAAAGCTGCACCAAACTCATACCATATTCATTATTTTTGATTCATAACTTTTCTGTAATTTATTACAATTAATTACAATAAATAACAACCATTTCCAGCCTCATTACAATTCCACAAATCAAAAAAATAGGTAGCGCATCGGAAAACTATGACAACAACAAACAAATACAAGGATATTGATTTATTACAATAGCCCACCCGGTTTTATGGGTACAAAAAGGTCAGCAGGATCAAGAAAATAATAACAGAGAAGCTGCAAGTGAGTGTAATGATTCATAAGAATTTTCACGAGAAAAAAAACAATAGAACTATCGAGAATAAGATAGAAATACAGTGTTTTCAATTTATTACAATAGCCCACTCAGTTTTGTCGATACAAAAAATGGTCAGCACGACTAGGGAAATAATAAAAAAGAAGCTGCAAGTGAGTAGGGTAGTGTTATAATTGATAAGAATTTCCACGAGACAAAAAACAATAGAATTATCGAAAATAAGGTAGAAATACAGGGTTCTTAATGTTTTACAATACACCTCTCGATTTTATCGATAAAGAAAAAATCAGCACGATTAAAAAAATGATGAAAAGAAAGCTAGAAGTGAGTTAAGTAGTGTTATAATTAATAAGAATTTTCACGAGGCAAAAAATTATAGAATTATCGAAAATAAAATAGAAATACAGGGTTTTCAATTTATTACAATAGCCCACTCGATTTTATCGAGCCAAAAAATGGTTAGCAGGATTGAGAAAATGTTAATAAAGAAGCTGCAGGTGTGTGGGGTAGTGTAATAATTGATAAGAATTTTGAAGAGACAAAAAACAATAGAATTACCAAAACTAAGATAGAAATGCAGGATTTTCAATTTATTACAATAGCCCACTAGGTTTTATCTATTCTAAAAATGCTAACCAGGATTGAGAAAATGATAAGAAAGAAGCTGCAGGTGTGTGGGGTAGTGTAGTAATTGATGAGAATTTTCAAGAGACAAAAAACAATAGAATTACCGAAAATAAAATAGAAATACAGGGTTTTCAATTTATTACAATAGCCCACTCGGTTATATCGATACAAAAAAATGGTGAGCACGATTAAGAAAACAATTTTAAAAAAGCAGCAAGTGAGTCATAATTTTCCGATGCGTTACCTATTTTTTTGATTTGTGGAATTGTAATGAGGCTGGAAATGGTTGTAATTTATTGTAATTATTTGTAATTAATTGTAGTTGATTGTGAAGGACTTTAGTAATTAATCAGTGAAAGATTGGCTTAATAAAACACTTATATAGTCATCTATCTATTAGCAGCTTTATTTAATATTGAACACAAATCAATATATCAAACACGTATTCCTATATGGAGGCCATCGCAGAAAGTCCAGTATCGAAGGAAGAAGGACTGCGCGCGCAATCATATTATTGCTCTAAGCGCCTCATAGATGGTGCCTATGTATGGGCAAAGTAATATTTTTCTGACACTCCCTCCCTTTGCACATAACCTTTTGAATACCTTGAATAATGAAATATTTTGAACTTACATCTAAAATCGACTTACGATCATGAACACAGAAAAATATACAAAACTATTAATAAAAAAAATATATTGCAATCGGAATTTTGATTGATGTAGGATCCTTGAACACATCTGCACTCTCCGCTGCGCACACTGCTAAGACTGGTTATCTGTTTCTATAAAATAGCAAGTGATAACACAATTAGATTTATAAATTTAACTATATTACATGACATCTATGTCTAACATCTATATCATCTAAATTTTATCATCTATATATTCATCATTTTATTTCTGAGTTTAGAATGTAAAGTCGAGGGTAAGGGTTCAGTCATGATATCCGCAATGTTTTCTTTAGTGGATATCCATTTAACTTTCATTTTGCCCGCCAAGACAAATGATTTAATAAAATCACCGTGAGTATCGGCCATTTGAGGTTTCTTACCTGTTTTCTCTCTTTCAACCAGGTTAGACTTAATGAGTTCGACGTCATCATCGAAATCTTTTAGTTTGTGACTACCTTCTATTTGAGTACAGTCACAGGTTGATTTATTGTCACATCTAATAGTGACTGGATACATAGTCTTACCTATTATATCTCTAGTCGCTTTATCCAAGGAAATTATTTCTTTACAGGATTCGCTCTTTGCAAGATATTCTGCTTGGCACGTTGATGTAGCTGAAGAAGACTGTTTGTGGCTCCTCCATGCTATTGTATCGCCGTACAATTGAATTATATAGCCACTTGTTGAGATTGACTTTAACTGATCTCTGAAGCTAGTATCAGTCATAGCTTCCATAGTTTCTGTTTTACCTCTATAGTGCAGACATAAATCTGTTGTTCCTCTCAAATATCTGAATATTCTTTTGACTTCAGTCCAATCTCCTTTGGTTGGCTTATTCTGTCTCCTAGACAATAAATTTACAGCATATGCTATATCAGGTCTGGTTGCACCTGCAAGATACAACAAGCTCCCTATAGACTCTCTATAAGGTGCATCAGTCAAAACATTAAACTCTTTTGATTTATCTTTGTCTTTCATGTTCCTGTTTTTGACTTGTCTAGTAGTCATAGGTGTGTTCATGTTGAATCGTTCTAGGATTTTTTCAGTGTATTCAAGCTGTGAAATAAATATTTCACGCTTCCTTCTATCACGGAGAATCTTCATTCCAAAAAAATTCTCTGGTTCACCTAAAATGTTCATCTCGAACACGTTGCTGAGATGATTTATGATTTCTTCGAGTTTTTCTGGATCGTTACTGGCTGCAATCATATCATCTACGTGTAGGGTTACAATGGCAATTTTTCCTTCTTTTCTCCAAGTAAATAAGCACGGCTCATTTACGTCATTCTCTAGGCCTAATTTTAGTGCTTCATCAGTGAACGTTTTATTCCATCTTTTAGGGCTAATCCTCAATCCATATAAAGATTTCTTAAGTTTCTAGACTTTCGATTTTATAATTTCATCACTGCAATCATAGCCTTCTGGGATCTCCATAAAAATAGTCTTTTCCAAAGTGCCATACAGAAAAGCTGTTTTAACATCAATTTGTATTGCATCTAAATTAAGTTTATTTATGATGGCAAATGCCAATCTAATTACTGGAAGTCTTGACACCGGAGCATAAGTTTCTTTCAACTCGCACTCGTTTGTATCTAAGAATCCTCTTACAACCACTCTAGCTTTATAAATGTTCTCTCCAGTTTTGCCAATTTTAGTTTTGAAAACCCATCTAGAGTTCAATGTATCGACATTTACGGGTCTGTCCACCAGTTCGTAGACTTTATTATCTTCTATTGATTTAAGTTCTTCTTTAATTGCATTTTTCCATTCAACACTGTCTTCGCACAACAGACATTCTTTGTAATTATTAGGATCTTTGTTAATAGAAGCAATCATAGCGTGTATGAATTCCTCTGTCTCTACCGTATTGAACTTTTCTATTATTTTGGCATAAATGAAGTTTTCATCTATATTAGGCTTTGGTTTTCTCTTTGAAGTTCTCAGCTTCTTCGATTTGGTGTCATTTGATACGTTTTCATCCAGTTTGCGTATTCTGGGCTCGTCAGGCTTAGTTGATGTTACATCTGATTCTTTCGTTAATGGAATATTTGTATCAGAAGATTCAGAGTTAATTTCCTTATCAATTGAATTGTCATCTACATCTGCGTCAAGTCGTTTTTAAATTATCGGAGACAACTCAACTTCTGAATCTCTAGTTTTGTACACATCCTAATTTTTCATTAAACCTGACATGTCTAGAGTTTAAAAATTTACCCGAGGCTGGCTCCCACAATGCATATCCCGTACGTGAGTAACCTACGAGTATTGCCCTCATTGCCTTTTTAGAAAACTTATTTTCTGTTATTGGAATTTTAACATAAGCTAAACACCCAAACCTTCTAATTGTATTCATATGTGTGTTTATTCTTGCATTAAGTTTGTTTAATGGCGATATAAAACCATTAGTTTTGTGAGGTGTGCGATTGTACATATTAACAGCTGTTTCAGCCGCCAATATCCACATTGACTTAGGTAAGCCAGAGTGAAACAACAACGCTCTAATTTTCTGTTGAATTGTCTTGTTAAACCTCTCAGCTGTACCATTTGACTGTGGAGTATATGGAGGTGCATAATCTGATTCTATCCTTTCTTTATGCATAACATCTGAAAATTGACCTTCTGTAAACTCCCTGGCATTATCAGTTCTGATGTAGCACACTTTTTCATTTTTACCCAATAAATTTCTAGCTGTAGTTATAAAGCTTTCTAGACAATTAGCTGCTTCATTTTTATTTTTAATGGAATATATTTTCGCATACCTAGAAAAGTCGTCTAAAAACACAATAATGTATTTGCAAGTACCTGGGAACGAATTTATCTTAAACTGCCCCATAGTGTCTACATGGATTGTGTGTAACATTCTATCTGCTATCAGTCTAGATTCTTCAAAGGGTAATTTTTCCATCTTAGCTAGAATACAGGTTTCACAATCTAAAATATTTTCTTTGAATGTCACATTATACAGAGACTCTTCGGATTTCTTCAGTTCCTTTAAGTAATTCAAACTTGGATGGCCTAATCTTATGTGCCATAACATACCTTCATCTATTTTACTTGTTTTCATTAGCTGTATACTATTTTATGTACTTTTAATATTATTAAATTCTTCTAAAGAATCAGTTGAATTGAAATCTAAGATTCTTCTATTTAGAGTTCGTTCGTCTAGTATGAAGTCTGTGACTTCTGCTTCCAAATTATTTCTATCCAACTCTATAAGTTCCCTCTTCTGACTCTCCCTCCCAACCTCAGACGAGGGTGATTTATGGAAAAATTCATCCAAAACTCCCTCCATCTTATGTTAATTTAAATCAACTAACGTCTGAGATTGTTCGGAATACCCATTTTGAGAAATGATTTCGGCAGTACAAAAGTACGTTGTATAATCTGACATGTTATTTTCTTTTTCGTAATCCCATACTGTTATTTTGATTTAACGGTATTCAGATGACAATTGAAAAGTCAGTGTTAACGGCCGCCGGCCGTCAAGAAATCACGTGTTCAAATATTTATTTCAAAACATCATTCTGGTTACAATAACAATTATAATAAAACTAACTATTTATTTATTTGAAAAGTAATTTGACAATTGCTATTATTTGAAATGTCTATCTTATTGATTAGAGATTTACCATCTATAGCAATAGTTTTTGAACTTGTTATCGGTGAAGCCTCATTATTATGAAAAAGTTGCCTCGTTATCTTCTTTCTCTTCGAAACTGAATTTTCAATATACAACTCCGCCACCGCAGAGGAGTCCCAACCTCCAACTTCTTTTACCGACAGTAGATCGCCACCATTTTCTACAAGCATGGTAGCCGAGGATCTGCGAAACGAGTGCCCTGTGTAGAGCTGAGGGTTTTCTAATTTTAAGAATGCTGCAATTTTCTTTGGAACGCCTCCAATAGTATGAATGCCCACTACTTGTTTTACACATTTACCATTCCTATAACCAATGAAAAATCGCCGATTTTCCAGATTCGAAGGTCGCAAATCTACGTATTTTTGATATAAACCATAGGCATCAAAAGGAAGTCCTTCTTTGGGAATGACAAATACCCTATTCTTTTTGTTTTTAGTCATCCTCAATGTAACCAAAACTTTGGTACTGGTGCTTTCAAAATCATCCACACTCAGCTTCACAAGTTCTTCACGTCTACAGGCACCAAAAATTCCACACATGAATACAACCTTTTCAAGCAACCATGTATGACAATTTGCCTCTAACAAAAACTTAATTACTTCTTCTTCAGACAAAATTTTTGATTTCTTTGGGTTGTATCCATCAGACTTTCGTCTCAAGAATAAAAATAATTTTCCAAATCTGAAAATACATTTCTGTTGGTAATACTCTAATATGGTGCAAGATTTAAAATAACTAACCTTGAAATGTCAATGTTGTCATAAACTCTCAAAGCAAGTTTCAACATTGAAATCTTCGTCCACAGCGAGTTGGGAGAATAAACCTTCGATTTTCCTTTCGCATAGGCTAATAAAACATCCTCATTAACCACCTTTACATTCTTGCTATTACGCCAATTTTCAAAATTTTCATATTCTTTTTTATACCGCTGTTGAGTTATTGCCGGCAGTAAATCAACACTCGCTGCACATGATTCTTCCAATATTTCAAAAGGAATTTCATTTTGTTCCTCAATTTCATCCATAGTCGTCGTTACAGCGAACTTGAGAACACAAAAAACTGACGTTGTTTATAAAATTGCCAAACAGTTCCATGACAACAGAGTGCACGACGTTGGGATTTTTTTTCAGAATTACGAGGTACAAGGTTTGTTTTTTCTTTGGAATCAAAATGTAATCTTCCAACGGGATTACGAAAAGTCTTTAACGACACACGGCCGATACGCAAATAACGGATTGGGTTAGTTATAATATCCAACCTCATCCGTTATTTGCTACATATCGGCCTTGTTACGTTAATAACTATATAGCCAATTAGGTTTGACATAATTCCCTGTCAAACATGTCTCACCTGTTTCTTTGTCAAATATTTCTAGTTTCTTATCATCTAAAAATATACCTAAGCCTGCATCTGCAAATCGTCTAAGTGAAATTATATTGTTCGCAATATTTTCTGCGGACAGCACATTAGTTAATTTTATTTTATTAAGTTTTGATTTTAAGTAAAGGTCACCGACTCCATCTATCTCTATGTCAGCTGACTTATTTTTGTTTGCACTTCTAATTAGTAGTTAACACTAGGACAGTTTCAATCCACAATGGCAGCCATCGAGGTGGAGGTACCATTCCGTCTACGTCAAATCGATATTCAAGATGGATGTTATGACGTCATGGGGCATGGGGGCCCTCTGTCATCTAAGATGGGGCTCCTTAACCTCGATCCTGGCCTGGGGGGCCTGACTTGGGACCCCTGACTATCTCTCTCTCTCTCTCATGGGGGTCCTCTCACTCCTTCTCATCGATCCTAGCCCTAGCTGAAATATTAATAAATGAAAAAAGCTGTGTCGGTGTCTGGGATTCGAACCGCAGAATTACTACACCAGAGTCTAGTACTCAGACCGGTCGTCCATCAATCCATAGTTATAATTAGGATTAAGCGAGTGATATAACTAACTTGCGCAGAGGATTCCGTAACGTTAATGAATCATAGATATCTCAGATCTGTCATACGTCATCCGATCTGTTATTCGTAACTGTCAAATGTCATCTTGAATCATAGATATCTCAGAGCATAGAACTGTAATACGTTAAACATTTAAATTTTGAATACAATTCCAACGCCCTCCCCTCTCTCTGTTGGTGAGATTCTGAATGATGAGAATACAGTGATCTGTCATACACGATCCACCATCTGTTGACCAGGTTCTGAATGACGATTATACAGTGATCTGTAAGATCGTTAGTTTTTTTTTATGTTGCTATTAATAGGGGTCCAGAGAACTGAAATTTTTTATGAGGGATTCTTCATGGGGGCACCGAGCTCCGCGGAGTCTTCATGTGGGCCCCCAGGAGTCTTCATGTAGGATCAGGAGATTGAAATTATATGATATATATATAGGAATGGAGCGCCCTCGGGTGTCTTCATGGGGTCACAGGAGGTCCCCCATGGAGCCACCGGTCCCCCAGGAGTCTTCATGTGTGTTCAGTAGATTATATGATATATAGGACCGTGGGAGAACAGAAATTTTTTGGTATATAGGAGACCGTCTTCGTAGATTTGGATATCAAATTACATACATACAAAATAGTTATTTTCTTAAAAATTCATTTCCATTTTGATATATAAAATATAATCGCGTTCGAACGAAAACGGAACGAGTCAATATCAGCTGAGACCGTCTTCGTAGAATTGAAGCCGGTGTCAGCAAATTCTCCGTTCCGTAAGTAAATGAATTAATTAGATACAAGGTCATTATTCATTCGACTGAAGAATCTCATCGTCAGCGTTTTATGTTATATTTCTAAGGGGGTCCATACATAGTCAATCTCGATCCCGATCAGGATTTCATCATTTTGATACCAGATCCGCCAATCTAACTCATACATTATCAATCTGGATCATCGATCTCGATCGAGATTGACTGTGTACGATCTCCCTTAAAAACAACAAAGGAATTTCTACATGCTTATTCAACATTTTTGGGCCGTGTGCAAAATCCCTCCTCCACTAAAAACTTCCTTCTGATAATTGTTGAAATTTTTCTTATTAATTTCATTCCAACTTCAACTTCATTTGAAGAAGCATCGTTAAACTTTCGATCTAACCGTTTGGGTGTGTCTTCCTGTCTTAGTGAAAATCATGTAAGTGTTTTGAGTTATACCACATAAAGTTATTTAATATTTTTTATATTTGTTTTAGAGACTGATTTATTAGGAAAATTGAACAAAGTTTCTCTTCTAGAGAGGAAACCAAAGAAGAAGCTGCCCGATCTGATTATCGAGGAGCCTTACAGAATATATGAGGTAAAAATAATTACTTCTGCGTTCGGAGAGTCAGTACTACTAGACTTGGGTGACTACAATATCTTTTTACCGCAGAGAGTGACTGAAGAATACAGGTCTCATATAGAGGAGATTGCGAATATTCCATCGTATCCAAGGGAACATTGGAAACCAGAAAAACCAATCCAGCTCCAATATTTAAACTTATCAAAATCTAGGTAAATATTATTCAATTTTCTATAATATTTTTTCTCTCTGTGTGTGTGAATTATACAAAAATGAATTTCACTGGTAAATTAACTAAAATAAATCAAACTCTCAAATTAATTCAAGAAAATTATTCTCTTTCAAATTCTAAAACATGGCAAAAAATGATTTTCTCACATATTCGTACTTGTTATAGAGCTTTGAAACGAATTAATTTTACTATAAGTGAAAAACGTAAAATATACTCCAAAATCGTTCAGCTCAAACGTATGAGCTGTTTTATTAAATATTTCCCTCAACAACAACAACAACACAATGGCGGAGGTTTACCGAAAAAACGTAATGATATAATTCGGTGGAGGAATATTAATGCTATTTATAAAAATAGAGTTAGGACTGGATTTATTATTAATTTACGTCATTTAGATGTCCAACCATTCTTAGATGATTCTCTAGTTCTTTTCAAGAATAAAATCAGTAAAATTCTCAAGGATTTTAGTACTTTAAAAGTGAACACAACTTTCTGGGGTGATTTCGTTAAAGTTTCAAATGACTGTGAAATTATAGAACGAAAATATTTCGGTACGCCGAATGCTATTATCGATATATCGACAGATTTATCAATGTGGTTCAAAGAAAATGTCTCAAACAAAATTTTACATTATTTAGAAGAGAAGAGCTCTAAAGGTAGTGGTTGGGCTCTCTCGAAAGTTGTCTTATTGGAAGTAGCTATTAATAAATTTGAAATGGGTGCAGGCGGTTCATCTTACATTAACTTACCCCAGGAAATAGGTAAGAAAAAAGCTTGCGTTAACGTTGTGAACAACGATAATGCATGCTTTTTCTGGAGCGTAGTCAGTAGTCTTTATCCAGCGGCTAGACATTCAGAACGAAAGTCATCATATCCTTTATACTCAGAAGTTTTGAGAACCGCAGGTTTGGAATTACCTATGAAACTTACACAAATAACGAAATTTGAAAAAATGAACGATATTTCAGTTAATGTTTATGCTTTGGAATTAACCGAGCGTGAAAATAAATCTTTTTATTCAGTGATACCCATCTGGTTGAGTCAACAACAACAGCGACTTCCTAATCGTCGCGTTAATTTACTATTGGTTCAAAATATATACTATCCTACATTAAATGAATATGAGCCGGTCATAGAAGATCCTGAAGGTAGCGACGACGACAACGAAATCAGATATCATTATTGCTGGATAAAAAATCTTTCTAGACTCGTTTCAGGTCAAATCTCCAAGAAAGACGGTAAAAAATACATTTGTGATAGATGTTTGAATTATTTTAGCGCTCAAAGTAAATTGAATGAATATGAAGCGTTATGTCGTGATTTGAACCATTCTAAAGTCACATTTCCGAAATATGACTATGTAGAATTCAGAAATCACTCTTTTAAGCAAAAATGTCCTTTTGTAATTTATGCAGATTTCGAAGCTATTTTAGAAAAGTGTAATGAAAAAATGAGTGCCAAGACAACTAAATATCAAGAACACAAGCCCTACAGTGTAGGATATTACCTAAACTGCTCCTATGACGATAATCTCTCACGTTACGCTAGTTTTCGCGGAGAAAATTGTCTAGATTGGTTCTCCGATGAAATCAATAAAATTGGTAAATTTATTTATTCAAAAATTAAGTACATTGAACCTATGACGGAGGTACCTGATGAAGTCACCACTCATTGTCATATTTGCGAAAAACCCTTCACAAATAAGGAGATAATTGTTAGAGATCACGATCATTTTTCCGGGGAATTTAGGGGGTGGGCTCATCAGAACTGTAATTTAAATTTTAAAAAATTTTTTATTGTCTCAATATGCGCGCACAACCTCTCGAAGTATGATGGTCACTACATCGTGAAGTCACTTCTTCAACGAGGACCAATCAACCCCCTAGCCCTCAATAAAGAACGATACATTTCATTCACCTATTATCACAAGGAAACTAAACTTAGATTCAGATTTATAGACTCATTCAGATTTATGGGAGCCAGCTTGGACGAACTAGTTTCAACCCTGATTCTAGGTAATTTCAATAATCTGAAAAAAGAGTACCCCGATCTAGTCGATGAGGAATTTGAGCTTCTAATCCAAAAAGGTGTCTTTCCCTACGACTATATAACCGATTTCGATAAACTTAACGATCCAACACTTCCTACCATCGAAAAATTCTACAATAAACTCACCGATTCTCATATTAGCGAGAAAAGTTACCGTCATGCTCAAAAAGTGTGGAAAACCTTTGATATTCAAACACTAGGCGAGTACAGTGACCTCTATATGAAAACCGATATAATGTTGCTCGCAGATGTAATGGAAAATTTTCGGGAAACGGCTACAAAAACCTATAATCTCGATCCAATTTGGTTCAATACTTTACCTTCATACACATGGTCCTGTATGCTTAAATATACGAAATGTCGCTTGAAACTTATAAAAGACATAGATATGATTATGTTTATCGAGAGAGGTATACGTGGGGGTATTTCGTGTTGCATGAATAGATTTTCAGAAGCTAATAATCCTCGTATGAATGAGTTTGATCCAAGTAAACCTACAAAATATATCTTTTACATCGATATGAATAATTTATATGGGTATACCATGGGACAATTTTTACCATATGGAGGGTTCGAATGGTGTGAAAATACGGATATCGATGTAACTAAAATACCTGACGATTCTCCCGAAGGTTATATACTAGAGGTAGACATCGATTATCCCCCGAAATTACACGATCTTCATAAAGATCTACCATTTTGCTGTGAACACCTCACCCCTCCAGAAGGAGGAGTACATAAAAAGCTATTGTGTACCCTCTTCAATAAGAGAAATTACGTGATTCACTATAGGAATCTCAAGCAGGCATTAAAAGCAGGTTTGGTTCTTGTAAAGGTTCACAAGGTGTTGAAATTCAAGCAGAGTCCATGGCTGAAACCCTATATAGATCTGAATACGGATCTAAGAACAAAAGCTACCACTACGTTTCAGAAAAATCAATTTAAACATGCTAATAATGCCGTTTTTGGTAAAACGATGGAGAACATTCGATTACACAGGGTAATTCGGTTAGTAAATAAATATGAGGGTCGTTACGGAGCTAGAAATCTCATTTCCTCCCCCCGATTCCATAACCGACTTGTTTTTGGAGAGGATATGATGGCTATCGAAATGAAAAAGTCCGAATTACTCTTCAATAAACCTCTGTATATCGGCATGACTATTTTAGATATTTCGAAAACTTTTATGTACGATTTTCATTATGATTTTATGTTGTCGAAAGCATCCCCAGGGGGTTGTAAAATCCAATATGTAGACACTGATGCTTTCATATATAAGCTAAACTGTGATCCGTACGAAATTATTAAAGAAAACTGTCATACTCATTTCGATACTTCTGACTATGCTCCAGACAACCCCTATCAAATTCCTTTGCTAAACAAAAAAGTCCCTGGTCTAATGAAAGATGAAGTGAACGGTAAAATAATTACTCATTTTGCAGGCCTACGATCCAAAATGTACAGTTTCAAAGTTCAGGGGGGTAAAATAACGAGAAAATCTATGGGTGTTAGATCGTATGTTGTTAGAAATAAGATAACTTTCGAGGATTATGTACGTTGTTTGCGAGAGAAGGACGAAAAAGTCATTAATCAAAATTCAATCAGATCCTACGCCCATACACTGTATTCCATAGAACAAAGTAAAATAGGGTTAAGTCCTCACGACGATAAACGTTATTTAATTCCATCGTCGTTCGATACTTTACCATGGGGTCACTATTCACTTTAATTATTTTTTTGTTCTAGAGAGAGAGACTATGGATCATCAAGACCAAAGCATACCTCTAATTTCTCTTCAAGAATTATCCATTCAAAAAATTATCGAAAATATCCAGTCCTTTTGTGACATACTTAAATTAGGTCTTCCAAAACTCCTAACTCTAGAGTTATTAGAAAAATTCAGTTCAATTAAATGGAAATTCATTGTAAAAGAGAATGAGAAGGATAAAAGTAGATTTTTTAGAAAACGTGGTAGGGATGATATCTATGTTCAAGAGTGGTATTATGTTTTCTACAACTATTACAGAATTGAGGATTTTAATTTAACTATATGCGGAAACTGTTACAAAAAATTATTAATTTGGTTCAAACACTATAACTTTAGTACAAAATTCAAAATAATGAAGAGTCAGTATGATTTATTTATGCCGCCTGGAGATATATCCTTCTTATATCGAATAAACAATTTTTGTTGTCAGGCGGAATACAATCATAAAGTTTTTAGGATATACAAAAATGAAGAGGGTAAAAAACTGAAACTTTCCATAGACAGATTAATTGTTTCCTATGACGAAAACAGTGATATTGATTAACACACCGGCTAGAGAGAGAGAGATATGTGGAAAATTTAATAATATTTTTTTGTATGTCTTGATGAGTAAAATTATATTGTTTTATCTAATTGTATCAATGCTTTGTTTATATATATCAAATATATACTATGGTTGAATAAAGTGATTGTAAATTATTTCGTTCTTTATTTCTTGATTCAACAAAATAGGAAAGGTACCTAATTTATGCAACCAACAATACACCTTCATGAATTTAGATCAGTAAACAGATTCATAATGTGTGTGTGTATATATATATATATATATATATATATATATATATATATATATATATATATATATATATATATATATATATATATATATATATGAGTAGGAGAACCTCTGTTATTTTTCTGTCTAACAAGTGTCTCTAAAATTTCATATAAGTCAAACGCTTTGATATTTTACCCTGTAGTGACAAGGGAGTAACTGTTTTATTTTTTCCTTAAATTTCGTATAAGTCAAACAATTACTCTTGGAACATGACTAACGTTAGTAGATTTCAATCATGAAAAAATTTATATATATATATATATATATATATATATATATTAAAAAGTTGAATCATTGGTGCAGGTGTGACGACATAACTTACAAATCGTAACCTCTATAAACTAAAGACTTCCTCCTTCACTCTGTATGTCAGTCATCTTCCAAGATGACTGATTATCGTAATTAGAAACCTGACCGATAGGGGACCAGCTCCATGAACTGAATTATGACTGGATTATCGTAATTAGAAACCTGACCTTTAGGGGAGCGTTTCAAGATGACGGAACACGGTATTATTCTAATTCGGAACCCTACCAACAGAGAGCGTTCTGATAGATCACAGATTCACAACGGTTACCCAGCGACGAGAACGAGGGTTGGAACCCCGTTCCCATCGAAGTCGTTAACGACATTCAACGACTGTCGAACGACTTTCATCGAAGTCGTTAACGACTTCGATGAGAGTCGTTCAATCGTTCAAAAAACATCTTGGAACGCCCTCTGTTGATCAGGTTCCGAATTACAATACCGTGTTTCGCCATCTTGAATATATAGATATATATATATATATATATATATATATATATATATATATATATATATATATATATATATATATATATATATATATATATATATATATATATATATATATATATATATATATATATATATATATATATATATATATATATATATATATATATATGAGGTAGGAGAACCTCTGTTATTTTTTCTGTGTAACAAATACAAGTGTCTCTGTATTTTTTCTAGAATTTCATATAAGTCAAACGCTTTGATATTTCACCCTGTAGTGACAAGGGAGTAACTGTTTTATTTTTTTTCTTAATTTTCGTATGAGTTCAACGATATTCTCACTCTTGGAACATGACTCACGTTCACAGATTTCAATCATGAAAAAATTTCTCATATATATATATATATATATATATATATATATATATATATATATATATATATAAATATATATATATATATATATATATATATTTGTGAGAGAAAAAAATCATGAAAAATAAATGAGTGGTTTCAACAATTTTGTCAAGTCTCGACTTGTATAATATTTTGAATATAGATTAGTCATAATCTTTTATTTCTTTAGTTGAAGAACATAAGAGAGGAGATAAGGTTTTTGGTTAGAGGGTTGAGGGTGAGAGAGTGGATAAGGAACAGGATCTTCACTCTACGAATAAACTACAACTTCACAGTAGAGTATTGAAGTTTGAAGTATCATAATGTCTCAAGACAGTGGTTTTATCGATGACTATGATGAGGACGTTGATGTAATTTTCGATGCTGAACTGAATCGTATAGTGAAGATGTACGATGAGGATATCAAGAATGAGACGAATTTTCTGTTAAATGGACACTTCCAAATCGAAATAAATTGTGGTCTTGGTCCGAGTATTCTACATATTGACTGTGGTATAAGTTCAGTCCGAAACTTTATACCTTCAATCAAGTTCACCTGTAACGAAGCTGTAATTTCCTTCGATAACTGGGAATGGGATACCTTCATTTCAAAACTTCAAAATGAGAATGCCAATAATAATTCTGGTGTTGAAATAGTGCGATCATGGGATAATTCAACGTTGAGCATATCCAAGTGGGGTAATTTTCTATTCTTCAGTAACGATGACGTAGAGAAAATCATTCAATTGAACGATATAATCTCTAGTAGAATCGAAATGTTAAAAAATCAAAAGTTTCCATACTACTATAGGAATTTTCTGGAAGTCATCAGGGAAGCATCTATGAACGGAAGTGAGAAATCATCTGAAGAGCTCATAACTGAATTCTGTAAAATTAGTTCTTCAGTGAACAGTTACATCATATTAGAATGTTTGTTGTATAACAAGAATAAAATATTAAATGATGTAGACAAGGAAAATTTTGTATAATAAAAAATGTATATGAAATTGATGTTTATTTCACTCTCTTTTGAAAAAATCATCATTATGAACACCTCTCATGAATTAAGTATATAATATATATATATATATATATATATATATATATATATATATATATATATATATATATATATATATATATATATATATATATATATATGGATTAAGTCTGCGAATACACACTAATTTCAGTAGAGTATTGAAGCTTATATTTTGCCAGGTTATTCTTTCTAAGAATTTTTGTATAAGAAATACAAGAGACTGTTAATTTTTTTAAAATTTTATATTAATCAAACGCTATGTATAATAGTGTTCGCAACAATTCTATGCTCGATTTCTTCAATAATTATCATGAGAAAGTTTTTACACTGTTCAAATTCACACTTTTTTTTTTTTTTTTGGGTACATAGTTAAATTAATATGATGAAATAAGTATGTACTTAACGTGTGAGGAATTGACCTTGTTCTAATTTATGTACTATTCTAATGAACAATAGGACATTTTATTATGAGATATTCAGCAAAATAATTAATTTTTGATCTATATGGATGAAGATAACATCAAATCTCGATCTTATATAAGGATCATGGAGAGGGAAAACGAAACATTATTAATTGAAAACCATGAGTTTGAAAAAATTTATAAATCGTACTTGTAAGTAACAGTGTTCTTGTTTTAGATTCCCATTGAACAAGAAATCTACATAAATAATATTTACCTAGTTTTTAATAAGTTTAAATATTGCAGCTGGATGGGTTTTTCCGGTTTCCAATGTTCCCTTGGATACGATGGAATATTCTCCTGTTGTAATCTCCCCTATAAAAGGTCTGTATTCTTCAGTCACTCTCTTCGGTAAAAAGACATTGTAATCACCCAAGTCTAGAAGTACTGACTCTCCGAACGCAGATGTAATTATTTTTGCCTCGTATATTCTGTAGGGCTCCTCGATAATCAGATCGGATAGCTTCTTCTTTGGTTTCCTCTCTAGGAAAGAAACTTTGTTCAATTTTCCTAATAAATCCATCTCTAAAACAAATTAAAACAATATTAAAATAACGTTCTGAAGTATAACTCAAAAATAAAAACTTACTTTATTTTCACTAAGACAGGAAGACACACCCAAACGGTTAGATCGAAAGTTTAACGATGCTGGTTCAAATGAAGTTGAAGTTGGAATGAAATTAATAAGAAAAATTTCAACAATGATCAGAAGGAAGTTTTTAGTGGAGGAGGGATTTTGCACACGGCTAACGGTTAGAAAATGTTGAATATGCATGTAGAAATTCCTTTGTTGTTCTTAAAGGAGATCGTACACAGTCAACCTCGATCGAGATCGGTGATCCAGATTGATAATGTACGAGGTAGATTGACGGATCTGGTATCAAAATGATGAAATCCTGATCGGGATCGAGATTGACTATGTATGGACCCCTTTAGAAATAACTTGATTCATAGAACGCTGATGCTGAAATTCTTCAGTAGAACGAAATAACGACCTTGTATCTAATTAATTCATTTACTTACGGAACGGAGAATTTGCTGACACCGGCTTCAATTCTACGAAGACGGTCTCAGCTGATATTGACTCGTTCCGTTTTCGTTCGAATGCGATTATATTTTATATATCAAAATGGAAATGAATTTTTAAGAAAATAACTATTTTGTATGTATGTAATGTGATATCCAAATCTACGAAGACGGTCTCCTATATACCAAAAAATTTCTGTTCTCCCACGGTCCTATATATCATATAATCTACTGAACACACATGAAGACTCCTGGGGGACCGGTGGCTCCATGGGGGACCTCCTGTGACCCCATGACGACACCCGAGGGCCCTCCATCCCTATATATATCATATAATTTCAATCTCCTGAACCTACATGAAGACTCCTGGGGGCCCACATGAAGACTCCGCGGGGCTCGGTGCCCCCATGAAGAATCCCTCATAAAAAATTTCAGTTCTCTGGGCCCCTATTAATAGCAACATAAAAAAAAACTAACGATCTTACAGATCACTGTATAATCGTCATTCAGAACCTGGTCAACAGATGGTGGATCGTGTATGACAGATCACTGTATTCTCATCATTCAGAATCTCACCAACAGAGAGAGGGGAGGGCGTTGGAATTGTATTCAAAATTTAAATGTTTAACGTATTACAGTTCTATGCTCTGAGATATCTATGATTCAAGATGACATTTGACAGTTACGAATAACAGATCGGATGACGTATGACAGATCTGAGATATCTATGATTCATTAACGTTGCGGAATCCTCTGCGCAAGTTAGTTATATCACTCGCTCAATCCTAATTATAACTATGGATTGATGGACGACCGGTCTGAGTACTAGACTCTGGTGTATTAATTCTGCGGTTCGAACCCCAGAAACCGACACAGCTTTTTTCATTTATTAATATTTCAGCTAGGGCTAGGATCGATGAGAGTGAGAGGACCCCCATGAGAGAGAGAGAGATAGTCAGGGGTCCCAAGTCAGGCCCCCCAGGCCAGGATCGAGGTTAAGGAGCCCCATCTTAGATGACAGAGGGCCCCCAGGCCCCATGACGTCATAACATCCATCTTGAATATCGATTTGACGTAGACGGAATGGTCCCCCCACCTCGATGGCCGCCATTGTGGATTAGAACTGTCCTAGTGTTAACTACTCTAATTACTTCACCTGAACGGTGTTTAAAATTACTTAAAATCAAACTTTTGTTTATTATGTGCTCGGTTGCACCGGAGTCCGCAATGAAAGTAATACTATCTACATTATTAAAACATTCAAGATTCATACCTGCTAGTCGTGCTTGTGGCTTCTTTTTGTCACCATCCTTTGATGGAACTGCTTGCTTTTTGAACGTCTTATGGTTGGTCTTGATATACCCTCTGGATTTACCACTGAAACCTCTCGAAGTCGAGGCTCCTCTGTAGTTACCTCTACCTCTAGCTCTACCACGACCACGATCACGTTTGTACTCAGACTTTCCTGAACTTTGACTGACTGCATCATTTTTTGGGCATGTATTTGTATTATGATCAGTCGTGATCTTACAAATATAACAATACCAATCCCCAGTTGCTTCTAATGGACAATCTTTGATGTAGTGATCCATCTTATTGCATCTATAACAGTTGTCGTGACGTGTTTTAAACCTTTTTGCTTGGTTTTCACTTGCACCCTGCTCTGAAGAAGTTTCTGACTTTTTCTCAGCTTCCATTTCTAATAAATGAGACTTCAGCTCAATTAGAGTCATTGATTTACCTGTGATTCTTCTATGTATTGAATCAGCAGTCCGAGCTTCTGGTATTACATTACAGACAGCTTGGTAGAATGCTGACCTCTTTTCTTCATCTGACAAAGGTACTGCGTTATCACAGCTTTCCTATTCTACAACAATGTTGTCGAATCTAGTCCAAAAATTGTCAATGCTCTCTTTAGGTTTGAGTCTCAATTGGTATAATTTCGCCCCGACAGAAGTATGTGTGACATTGTTTTCAACTCTTTTTGCTTCTTTGAGACTCTGTATAACCTTTATTGGGTCTTTAATGTTGAGAACTGTTTTATAATATTTATCATCTAAATGGCTAGTAATGATTTCTCTTACTGCTTGCTGTCTATTCATAGATGCTTGTTCATCTAAGCTACACTCTGCTACCACAGTTACTTTTGGATCAATTACATCTAACAGATCTTTCGATGTTAATTCAGATCTAAGTTTGTCCATCCAAATGTTAATATCCACTTTTGGGTGGAAAGGTATAATTTCTTTGTACTTGATAGTTTTGAGATTTTTTTATTCGATTCTATTGTGGTTTTTAAATCAGTAATTGAATCATTAAGAGCCTTTCAAACTTCTATATTTATGTCTTGCAGGTTTTGTGACACATTAGGTCCAAAACCCGTTTGTGATGCATTATCTTCTAGCAAAGAGGTCGAGTTTAGTAGGTTACCTCGAGCACTTTGAATTCTAAGGCGTTCTACAGCAAGGAAATTTTCAGATGTCTTTTGAATGTGATTCATCAGCATTTTCATTGATTCAAAACCTTTATTTTGAAGCTCAATGTTTTCCCTCTGTTTACTCAGGAACTGTTGCAGTTCATGATTGACATGTGAAGAGTGTTGCTGTAGTTGCATCTGCTCATTATTGGTACCACTACAGTAGATAAAGAATGGGTGTGCACAATACACAATGACCTTGACCTTGAAAAGGCGGTTAACCTTGAGTCGATATTTAGGAGTGGGGGTAACTTAGTTGAGGGGCGTGCACCATACACAATGACCTTGATATTTATCAGGAGTGGGGATAGTTTATTTTTCGATTGGTTTACCTTGAAAATAGAACAGACCTTGAGCATAATGACCTTGAATATTTATCAGGAGTGGGGATAGCTTATTTTTCGATTGATTGACCTTGAAAATAGACCAGACCTTGAGAGCATCAACCTTGAATGTACCAGGAGTGGGCTCAAGTTTGATTTCAATTGGTCAATAGTGGCCTTGACATTTTTATCCCTGCTGTCCCATCTACAGTATATATTCCGTAATATGAGAATTTCGATTGGTTCACTTTGAAAATAGAACAGACCTTGAGCATAATGACCTTGAATATTTATCAGGAGTAGGGATAGTTTATTTTTCGATTGGTTTACCTTGAAAATAGAACAGACCTTGAGCATAATGACCTTGAATATTTATCAGGAGTTGGGAAAGCTTATTTTTCGATTGATTGACCTTGAAAATAGACCAGACCTTGAGAGCATTAACCTTGAATGTACCAGGAGTGGGCTCAAGTCTGATTTCAATTGGTCAATAGTGGCCTTGACATTTTTCATCCCTACCCATTTTTTCTCAGTATTTATTTTGCTTTCAGTGAATTCAAAGGTAGTTAGTGCGATGTATTTCAGATTTCAAAGTTCCGGTGGTATAATTTTTACCGAAATAACGTACCAGAATCAGTTAGGTCTTTATAATATTGGTTCTGAAGGAGTTCAGCATCAGTATCGTTTCACATAAAGTTTTGTGTGCTCCATGTTTTGAAGCAAAAAAAAGCTAAATGTATAATCGATGAAGAAACAATTGTGAGTTCGCGCATAATATCGACACCATAGTTGACAAAGAAACTTCAGTCATATATATCAAGCTTTATGGACAAAGAGTGTGCTAATTGTGAAAAGCCATTTATGTGTGTAACTGAAATTAGATCAGAGACTGCACTGGCTTATAGTATGAAAACTGTGTGATCATGCGAGCATACTGAGATTGTCTGAAAAATAAATTCACTTGAAATACCAGTTGGAATTTCATATTGAAAAAGATGGATGGAAAAATGAAAATCATTATCCTAGATATGGAATTTTCGAATTACCTGATAGGAATACAGTAAATGATACAAAAAAGTACTTTGTGATGCATTTCTCCAGTGATAAAATTTCAGTGAGTGTTTGCTGTGAAGATTTAACACGTTTAAGTGAAGAGTTGAAAAAATGGATCTTCAGTAATATATCTTATCAGAAAAAATCAATACTGTTTAACTTAATTTGTCCAAAGTCGAAGCTAGTTGTGTTTAGAGCAATGTGCATATATTGGTCAAAAAAATTGAAAAGACTCCTTAGAGTAAAGAAGCATTTGAAAATTTTTTCCTGTGACCTACTCAAGTTAAGAAACTGAATTGCTATGGAGCTTTCTTAACATTTATCATAGGCTTTCTAGACCAATTGATCGAAAACATTCAAATCACAGACCCATTTACCCCTGCTTCATAGAATCATAATCGACCTGATGACAAATACGCATCATCAGATGGGACCATCCTGTGAGTCAAGCAAATTGCTTTCGATGCAATCAAATAGAGTATTGACGAACCACACCTACTTATTTATTTTCCAGTTGAGGGCATCTTACAGATTACAGTACCGAGTCATCAGTAACGAAGAATATTGGTTCAGCATAATCAAAGTATTTACCCCCACCTACTTATAAATTCAAAGGTTATTGTGTATTCGGTACACACACCATAACTAAGTTACCCCCACCCATACAAGTTTTTCAAGGACAAACCACAAGTAACTTAAAGACGGGAGCCAAGTTATTTCGATCAGTTCCAAAGCTTTGAGAGTAATAAGAAACATGAGTGCTCAGAAACAGTGAGTGTATTCGAACCATACATTTTGTGCTCAAAAGTATTCTTTTCTCAACAAATCGAAATACTAAGTATTGTATCTGTTGGACTATCGCACCTTCTGAAAGAAGTTATAAGAATCAGTGGGACCATCTCCTGAGGGGTCATCACATTGATTTCACTTGAAAGGTTTCGTGAATAGTCAACTGTGAAGAGGTTTATCCATAGGAATTTGGAGAAATCATCATCAGCAGAATTCAAGAAATTGAATAACTGTACGTTATTCTTCTATTAAATATCAATAATAAGTCTATTCTTGGATTGAAAAATGACAATTGTCAAGTGTATATTGGTCGAGACACTATGTGTGAATTATTTTCACTACAGAAATTAATAAGTGATTATATTGAGTTCCTAGAATATCATGGATTTCAGAGTTTTACAGACATGGTTACCCGGTCCGTGTCAAAAAATGAGTGGTGATTTCTAGTGAATATAAACGATTTATTTAGATAAGTCATTATAAATATTTATTTAATTCACTGATTTTCAAAACAAAAAAAAAAAAAAGGAAACAATAATAAAATTATCCACTTATACTGCAATGAATTGAATTTAATCAGATAGCATATTGATATGAAGAAAGTTACATTCAACCATATAGATACTATTCATCATATGTGTGTTTGGACTTTTGCATATCGAGAATCTCGAAAATATTACTGGGAGATGTTTGTCCTTGATAGAATAAGATTCAATAGTAGAATAAGAAACTGTGAATACATTCTAGCTCCTATTTTAGATATGGAGCACATAAATAATATTTTTTATAGTAGATTTTCTCAGCTGTAATCTCACTTTGTACACTTAAGACAAAATTGTGAAAAAAAAATAATTTATTCTCGATATCTTTACATACTAAAGAATATTTCAGAATTAATTTATTGTAAATCATTTTTCTTGATCCAGGAATTATGCTCCTTCCCCATACCTAAAAACTTCACATACAGTTGGGTTCCTTTTTTTCTCAGAACTTTTTCTACCAAATAAATATCAGGATATTTTACTATCAGCAGTTCGCATTCGTAGAAACCACACTTGATATCTTCATTTGAAGATTCACGTAATAAGTAAGTTCTTGGATATGTTGATTGTATCTTCCGAATTGTGAAAATGTTCATTTGACCAAATTGGTGTGTAACCTTTTTGCCGAAAACTTGTCTAGTATTACTCACTCGAAAACATTAATCCCTCCAACTTTATATTTACTCTTTTTTGGGTCTATTACCTTGAGATGTGAATATGCCGAATTCAGAATTTTTTTTTCATTTTCACTGTTAACATCAATCGGCTTATAACCTGTAGTTGAGTGCTTTGTTGAATTATATTGATGTACTTTTTTTTTTTTTTTTTTTCCGGAGAGGAAAAATGCATTTACGCACTTGCCCCAACGGAATTTGTTCTGGGCTGGGGGGTGTGTGGGGCTCACTTTGCGGGTCTTTTGGCGATAATGTAACGGTACTCCCCACTAAAAAAAACCCTTTTTTTCCTTTTTTTTTCCCCGCGGGGAAAAAACTCCGGCCGGGGATAAAAAAAAAAAAGGGTTTTTTTTTTTTACCCTCTCCCCCTTGGGATGTTTCTTGGGAGGATTTTTTACCCATTTTTTTTTTTGCCTCTCCCGGAGATAGGCATGGTTGCCTAGGCGCATCAG